>SJJU01003479.1:0-31143 GCA_012932125.1 Conopomorpha cramerella
TACGATGTCCTAAAGTGACCACCAGACAATTTTATTTAAAATATTCTGTTTTATGGTTATAGGTTAAGATAATGGTTTGTTAACATAATAAAAAAAGGAACTAGATGCTTTCACGTTGCTAAAGTTCAGTAATGGACGTGAACGTCATCAGTGTACCTACCTATGGAATAATGATAGCCCCATCGATCAAATTCCGCCCGAGTGATCTTCCATTAATGGTATACTTACGGAAAATTCCATATTGTAAACTACATACTCGGAGCTTTCTAGTCACACTATGACCCAAAATACACTTCGTGTGATCCTGTCCTTACAATTTGTCTCTCTAGAGAGAAAGATTCAGACGTAGTCCATCACGAAAGCTCAGTGTGGATTTTACCAAGAGTTCCAATTTCAGGCTAATCGTCAGTCTCAAGGGCCTCTGGGGTTATTGTTGGACATTTGTCCAGTTCAATTGTTACGTGTATACTAGTCTGGCAGTCTCCTTGTCACCTTTTATCTTTAATATTTCCAGAAAAGTTTACATCTAATATTTTAAATATAAATGTAAGTTTGTTTGTTTAAGCTTTGCACTTCGAGTATATTTTTTTACCGAAACTCCCACTTGAACGGAATACCCTCTGGGTTACCACAGTGTACAAATCTAATAGTTACATTGTAGAACGTACGTTGCATCACCATTATTGTACGCAAAAGTGTTAAAAAAGACTTTGAATCCACAACAACAAACGAGAAACACAGCCCTGTTTTCCTTCCGCAGTTCACGAAAAATCTTGCATACTTACCTATAACAATGTTTCACAGCAACACAAGAATATCAAATTATTCTTTTATTCTCGCGCGAATTTCTCAAATACGAAATAGCTAGCTCGTGTTTCTGTGACCATCGCGAATGGATCAGTAACCTGTATAATGTTTTATGTCTACGTGATATTGCCTTAAGCCCCGTTTTATTTGCTGTAGATGTTCTGTCATCTTACTATAATCAATGTAAATTGAGCTGCGATTCCTCCAACATCCTATTTCAAGGAAGGTCATTATCCGAAGTACTGTTTACCTATTTAATATTGGCCGAATTCACGATTTGGGCCTAAGATCACTTAATCTTGGGACAGTAAAGGTGTTTAATGGTGGAACATCTCAATAGATGTTAAATATTCAGTAGTAGTTTATAGGTCATAATTGCTTTTAGTATTGTCAAAGATACTTCATGTACGAAGATATTGTTTCTCTCTTTAGAACTATAACCCTCGACTTCAGAACATCCGACCTTATGCTACTGAAGTCGAGAACTGTAAGTTACACAGTTTGAGATATATTGAAAGTACCTACACATTTACTCTATAAATCAGATACCCTGCCAAATACAAGGACAGTACAAAAACAAACCAAACACATGAGTGTTGCCATTGTGAAATTATTGTAGTGAAATTGGGTCCCAGTTTTTGTCATTCATTGAATGATCGATGATTAAGCACCACAGGGGTCAAATTCCTAGTAAATATTTTGCCATGTAGTTTTCCTCACGATATTTTACTTCGACGGAAGTACGATGTATGATTGCGTACGTAGAAACAAAATCCTGACACAAGCCTCTCGCTCACTATTCCCAGTTTATCAATACAGTTTGCGGTCGTTCATGCAAGAGCGATTCCATTATTCAGTAACCAACTTCACCACGGACATGCCATGCTGGTAGTTAGACATCGCGTTGTTTTTCCTTTCTTTTGCTAGTAGATATAAAGTTCAAAGTATCTGAATCCTCTTCTTTTATTGACATGGCTAGTGTGATAGATATTGGACCTTCAAAACTTTACCGTGACACATGGAAGAAAGTTAGCTGAAGAGTGTCAAACTTTTCTGCAAGTCGCCCAAAGGTCTTCAACTCGACTTTCCTACTTACTGCTTGCTCATAACGAGAGAGAAAACACAATTTACGAGACCAGGCCCCGTACCATGAGATCTTATAGTAATATCGTTCTCGCTGTGCGACAGAGATAGCGATATATGAGTGGTATAACTCTGTCATTGTCACACAGCGTAAATAATATTACACACGTCAAAAGTGTCTAGGGATCAAGTACATTTTAGAAGATTGCAATCAAGAATATATTTTACAAAAACTGAATTCATTCATAATTTATTCAAAATGTGGGGATAAGTCATTGATACAGGCATGGGGAATTAGGTAGGAGACCAATCCAGAAGATTAGATTTGATAAATAAATTAGATTTTTTTAGAGCTAAAAATGTTCTTGATCCCTAGACACTTTTGATGTGTGTACTTTGGGGCTTCATGGTACAGTGCATGCGCCTGCATGCAAGCGTAGACTAGTTGGCTCAAGCCTATAGGTATCAGGAGGACACTCGCAATAGAACGAGATGATATCTCGAGACAAGCTTGCATCTAGTTCATTCATCATCATCAGCCACATAACGTCCACTGCTGGACGAGGGCCTCCCCCAATGAAATCCGTTTGGGGTGAAATGCCAGTAATCGCCACGCTTGGCAGGCGGGTTGGCGATCGCAGTGGTGTTGTGGTTTAACTCACACAGAGCGCTGCTGCCCGTTCTCTGGAGAGCTCCCTCGGTCGCCTCTTACGACCCCCATGACGGGAAAAGTTGGGCTGGGGTGGTGACACATGTATTCTATTCGCCGTACAGGATGATAAACTTTAGTAGAACGATCAAAGTATGTCTTTACCATGGGCTCGTCGGTGTTCTTCTGGAATTGCACGAGGCGTACTCTAGTCACGTTCTCAAACTCGGGTTCCGTGTCGTCGTCATCGTCAGGCGGTGCCGTGGAGCGCCCGTTGACCGGCGGCGGGGAGGCGCGGAGGGATTCCTCGCCGTACACCTCGCGGGCGACCACGTCGTGAGCTTGCAGCAGGGCCTGTGGGCCAACGAGAATACACGTTAGCGTTATTAACTTTTAAGGAAATAGAACCGACTATTTCTGTCTGTTAAGCTCCTGTAATCTTTAAATTAGGTTACCTGGAATAAATCGCTATGAGCGATAAGGTCGCCTTTTGCAATTTTTCCATTGTATTGTTTTTTACATTCGTAATGTACAGTGTGCAATAAAGAGTATATTCATTCATTCATGCAACCGACTTTAACCATAAAATTCACTGCTTGTCCAGCAGTGGACAAGTATGGGCTGATGATGATGATGATTTGATCATGGTACCCATTATCCGAACTGAACCAAAACTAAGAGAAGGCTTTTAAGGAGAGGCATCAGGTTTCAAATAAAAAGGAATCATCCAAATCGATTGACCCAGTCAAAATTTTTGAGGTAACAAACATACAAAAATACCGATGAAATGAGAACCTTGTCCTTTTTGAAATCGGTTAAAATACCCTAATAATATTCCCTCACCTCACATATCGGAGGCGGAAGGCTGTTAAGCAAAATATGTCTACAGTGCACCACGTGTTTAAATATAACAAAATGTTTAGTGATGGGCATTGGCCATCACTAAACATTTTGTTATATTTACAGTCTCCACACAGTGTGTATTTACAGTCTCAGTAACAGGTTCCACACATTTTATGATATGCTAGTTATATAAAAACTATGATGAAGGTGGGAATCAAACCCTCGTCTGTTTTCCCAGAGGCAGGTCATCTTTACCACTAGACTATTCGAGTCGCAATATAGTGCATTATCCGCAATATTTATCTATATTTATAAAAGGAAGTGTTAGTAACACTATTTAGAACTCAAAAAGGGCTGAACCGATTTGGTTGGAAATTGGAGGGGAGGTAGCTTAGAATCAGGAGACGGACATGGGATACTTTTTATCCCGTTCCTGTGGGACGCGTCGCTATACATATAGAGGGTGTTAAGTATGTATAAGCGTTATTGAAACTGCGCGAATGAAATCGCGGGGCGTCCACTAGTAAGTTAGTTAGTAACTTTATACAATATTATACATACAGTATAATATTGTATAAAGTGAAAGCTTAAAGCTAAAGTAAAGACCAGAAAGAAATGCACATTATTTTTTTTTAAACGTCAGCGGTTATAAGTTTTCTGCGTTTTATTTCCCAACTCGACAGAACCGTTAAAATAAAAATGCTTCTTTTTAATTCTGAGGGATTAGATTGGCTGACCTCAATTGGAATCGCTGTGAAGACCGTGCCGTTTGATATAAAGTATTACAGATATAGATATGGACGATACTTAGAATTTGTCCTGAAGAAAACGTGTTTCGTTCATAGAATTTTCATTGTATAAGCGGATCTATAACTAAACGCTTCTTATCCCATTTGGCTATATAATCCTCAACTATGTGTGTAATTTCAATTACAAATATTTAGCAATAGAGAGACTTATCCTCAGGTGTATTGAGATACCAAACTATTAAAAGTTTTAGACCGGACGGAGCGAAAATTAACCAGAGATAAGCGTTCAGCTTACCTTCGTTGTTTGCCCGACGTTTCGACATTATTACATGAGCCGTGGTCACGAGGTTTAGTCAGTGCGGCTTTCTTTTAAGAGTTAACCGTATTTATACTGTTAATACACAACCAAAGTACTTAGAAGTAGTATGCTAAATACGTGACACTTGATGTACGCTGCTGCAAACAACGTGAAATAGCCAATCCATACCTTGATTTTTTCATTTAAACGACCAATGCAGATAAAATAGAAAATTTAAAGAGCCAATATTGCATCTGGCGTGCTCTAGAACAATATCTAGACGCAGCACAGAGCAGATCAGAATCCTTGCCAGCCAGTATCAATGCAGTTATCTTTGGCTCAGATACTCGTACATAACTAAATTGAAAAATGCATTCGCATCGACCAATAAGCGATACGGAAAGAGCTTTGCGTTCGATATTTGAATTGAATCGCGGATCCGGACACAATATCAGCTGCGAGCCGGGGAGCAAACAGGCCTTACTAGGGTTCGAAATGTTGGCCGGACTATAATCAAAATTGGAATTGGAGTTACTGAAGTATAAAAATAGTATCGATAAACTTTACTGTGGAAGAAATGTTAGACGCTTGAGAATAATTTGACTTTATTATGTCTTACTACTGGCTGATGATGATGATGTCTACTACAGTGACTATGAATAATTCTGGGTCTCTAAATATCGGCTATCACAAGTGATTGTCCAATTTAACTGATATCAGCTGCATTTAGTTAAATTTTCGTAGGCGTAGGTAAACGGTGACTTTTTTGGGGAAATCCGTTATGGATACGTCACCGCTGACGGGGACAGCGTCGGGGTAATGTGGAACCCACCAAAACCCTACGGTGCCCGCTACCGCGTTATTTTTGCCGGACCCCCCGAAACAACCTGAACCACTACAAAGTAGATAACAGTGACCTCAGAATTTGAAGCGTGACAAATAATGTATGGTTTTACCAACAAAATTTGGCCACCTTATCTGTGTCCCAATTGTCAGGCTAAAAGTGGCCTGTTCAGAACATTTCCAAATTATCGTATATCTGTCGAAGACTAATGCAACAAAATCATATAGTCAATAATGAGCAAATTTATTTTTGACTATACAGAGCTTGTATTCCGTGCTGATCTGGGTTGTAAATATAATGCATGTCTTTCTTCCTAGCATGTCGTAAGAGCTGACTATGGATCTGTAGATCTAGGTTTATTCAGGCTGTAAGCCAGCAATTAGCAGGTATCTGAAGGTCCAAATTGACATTAAAAGTTTAAAATGGGTATTATAGCGCCAAAATTAACCAAAGATAAGCATTCAGCTTACCTTTATCGTTTGCCGGAAATTTCGACATAGCTATATGTGTCGTGGTTCCGTTCCTAACTTTTAATACTGTTTCCTTAAAAAATGGTCAAATTGTCATTACATACATACACTTAACGCATGTCTCCCAGAGTTTCCTTAAAAAATGGTCAAATTGTCATTACATACATACACTTAACGCATGTCTCCCAGAGGGATAGGCAGAGACAACAGATCTCCATTTGTCACGGTCCTGACATACCCCTTTCGCTTCATCTACATTCATACATCTTTCCAGACATGACCTCCGGTTTCGAGTACTTTTCACGCCACCTTCCACCAGGACATCAGCTGGTCAATGTATGTCCTTCTGGGTCGACCTCTACTCACCTGGCCCATTACATCACCCATATAAATATCTTTCGTTAACCGACTTTCATTGATTCCTTATCATGTCGCCGAAGGATCTTTGTGAATCTAAAGTGAATCTAAAGTTCTGTCTAACCTTTTTTGGGAATTGCAGTAGTTAGTGTATATATACAGAGTGTAAAAGGACTCCAGGAAATAATTTTAATTTTACTATAAAAATTGCTGTGTCCAACAGGATCTACAATGCTTGTACAATGCATATATGTAACACCTTTTATACCTATCATTGTGGAACGCAATAAACTTATTGAGTATTGAGAATTGAAATGGTCTTAGAAACGTTGGTGGGCTCGTCAATATGAACATATACATACAATATTCTGACAAGACATTTTGTATGGAGACGAAAAAATGTTTCTCCGCATTGTCGCCATAGTAAAAGTTGTTCAAATTAACAAACCCAACAACATTTCTAAAACTATTGTCCGGGGTCCCTTTAAACGCAGTATAGAGTTGATACAATAGCCTAAAAGGTATTGAAAACAGTGTCGATGAAACAGCTGCCTCGGTGCCCTAATGCTGATAATCTTCGGGCTTTGCGTAAATCGTGGCGTGGTGTCTACTCTATTTACAGAGTTGGGTATAATTTCACACAGCAATAATCTCAATTCCAACTATTGGCGAAGCTATGGTCGTTTCGAAAGGTAAGCCGGATTCTTAATATGCCAGGGTCGTGGGTAGTGAAGTCTTAAGAAATACCTTTATTGCAAAGTTAAAAGTAAGTACATTTTATTTCCAAAAGGAGATAGACAAAGGTACTTGGTATGAAAACTTCATTTCTCGATAAGCTCCTGATATTATTTCCCCTTGTGTTATGCATGTTAGCATGGATACCCGTCACAAGGCTCTAAGTCGAGTGAAAACTTTTTAGCCACAGACACATCGAAAATATTAAATCAAAATATTTTTTTAATACATAAGTTAATAAATATTAAAATGCAATTATTAAAGTTATGAAAATTGAAACAATACTTTGGAAACGTTAAAAGAAGCCACGTCAGTTCAGGGGTCTTGGCTTTGAGAGAGAAGAACTGACAGGAAACTCCTGGACCATATATTTTTAATGAGGAAATTCCCACAAATGAGCGAGTCCGAAGACAAACCATCATAGAATAAAGTAGTTGCATCTCTATTTCCCATTTACTTTGTAAATTTTTGTTATTTAGAAACATACGCGTACATTTTAGAATATTGCAATCAAGAATAAATTTTACAAAAACTGAATTCATTCATAATTTATTAAAAATGGGTTGATAAATCATTGATACAGACATGGGGAATTAAGTATGAGATCAATCCAGAAGATTAGATTTGATTTAAATAAATTAGATTCTTTTTAGAGCTACAAATGTTCTTGATCCCTAGACACTTGATGTGTGTATTATGTATTTAAAACATAGGACTATGTTGTTACAGTATGTAAAAAGAACTCAAGCAAAGGTTACTTTAAATAAAAAATAATCATTTCCCTGCTTTGTCACCATAGCAAAAGTTGTTTAAATTGACGAGCCCAACAACGTTTCTAAGAACATTACTCGTGGTCCTCTTACACGCAGTATACATCCATTGAGTCTAATAAAAATGATATGAGCGAGGAAATGGAAGGTCGCAGTATTTAAAAAAAATATACGTAACAGCAGTATGTCTCAGGAGAGTATTCCCGTAACTGCGCTCTAGGTGCAATAATTACTAAAAGTGTAAAATGTTGGGGATAAAATCTCATTGTCCCGTCCATTGTTCTTTTACGATACAGTCGTCCGCTGAGCGGTCGTTGTTATGGAAATCGCCTGTACTTAGTTTCTATTTTCCAGTGACGTAATGGTGACTGAAATAAATTCTCCCAACGGAATTTCACTAAATGAGCGTTCTGCCGAAAATTTCACAGTAAAAGCTTTTGGCAATTTAGATATATACATAGCTTCTTATAGAGGTGTAAAGGTTTCTTTCGTGTACATTTCTTGACATTGAGTTTTCGTACGTTTTATTTTTCATAGGGTATGTTTGTGTTTTAAATGAATTTTGTGTGCATATCAAATGCAATACTAACCCGCCTCCCAAGCGTGGTCATTGTTGGCATTTACCCATGGATATCACTGGGGGTGCGGCCTCGTCTAGCCCCTAAGCATTGTGGATATATATAGCAAAACAACGTTTTCCTTTGTCAGCATTTTTAATATAATATTTTTTTATTATCATTCATATATCATTTTAAGTTGTAATTATATAAGATGATCCAAGAATAGCATATTACTCCGTACTCTACTGTTTCTGTAAGTTCTCAGATTAAATTTTAGTAGGTGTCAATGCCCCCTGAACGAAAAATATTTGAACCTACAAACTCATTAGCTGATAATGCATTTTGGTAGGACTTCTTCAACAAACAAGGATGATTAGTGTTTTAACCATAACTGCATAGTGGATGTAATACTACATCAAGTATAATTTTCCTCGATATTTTTTTTGTAAAGAATTTTTATTCTAAATTATTATCAAAGTAATACGTATGAACGCAGTTTTGACTTTAGACCACTTCTCATTTTTAATTTTTTCCCCACATAATTGAAGACGAATTTTTTGTCTGAATATAAACCGTATAGGTAAAAAAATACCATGCAGTGCAATTTGACCATCAAATATATATTTTTTTTATTTAGAGAGATTTGAGAAGAATGATCGATGAAGAATGAGAATTATAAAAATGACCGTAACATAACATAACTAAAATAATAAACCAATGAAATCCAGCAAAATAACAAGATACCTTACTTGATAAATCGATGCCTATCCCAGCAGAGATCGGCCAGGTATACCTACCTACCACTTTTATTCCTTATAGATATGATATTATCCACATCGCTACCTTTGTGAATTCACTGACAGAGCGATCGAACAAGTCCATAGTTTCGGCCACTGTGTTAAGCGTGCGCAAAAAAATGGTATATGTATATCAGTCTGTATATGAAGCTCTAGATTTACGACAAAGTAGACAACCTAATACTCATCCAAACTTTCTATCCTACCAACATCAACTAGGGTTATACTTCGAGCAGTCCACGGCTCTTATTCTGAAACAATAATTCTTACTCGATTGTCGTTTTAGCACAGTTTGTCTCTTTCACACAAACACGACAAACTGAGATCCAAGTTTGAGAAGAATTTCGGAATTCGGATCCAAAATTCGATCATCCGCGTGAGGGAAAGCGAACTTACCAATCGCATACCTCACCTACATAGGCAGTATACAGATGTAAGCGCACTGTCTCTACAGTAGTATCGCAGCGTTGTCATAACGTCAGCTTTGCAACGATATTGCATTCCTGAGTGAGATTACACTGCACCAACTAGGACGACACGGACGATATGAAGCGACGGACTGAAGTCACGAAAATGTACCGTGATGGATCATTTTCGTTTGTTTGTTTTGCGATACGGGCGTACGCTGGAGCGGCAGTCGAAAGCAACCAATAAACCGAGCATAAAGCTGTATGTTCAGAACTAGTTTTCTGTGTTTTGTTTTGAACTACTTATGCCTTTTTAATCGAACTGACACAATATTCAGGGATGATTGCAATTGTATTTGGACCGTATTGTATGTTTATGGTGGTGTATCGTTAACGAGATTCAACACTACATGAATTTTTTACCTTATCCATTAGAGTAGTAGTCGATTACTTAGTAGACATGGAACATGTAACTTTTGTGGGAAGGATGGGCAAGGGAATAGAGCAGAGGGAACAATATACCGGTATTAGACATATCATATCTTATGGCATCTACATGACATAAGGTCAATTGTATTGATATTAACCATATTCAAATAGGTTAGAAAGGGGAAAATTATTTAAAGTTCAACGTTATAAGAGAAGGAAGGAATTCAGGGATGTGAACGGATAACGGAATGAACAATAATGCCTGGTGAGAGTGAACCCTAAATACATTTTGTCACGCGTGCCAATTTGTTACACATGTTCCTCTAGTTATATGCAGATTTTTAATTTCAAAAGTCGAATTGTTAATTCGAAATACAAAATCGACAGATCCTATAAGCACAATATGATACTTTATTGATGAAATTAAATACTTTATTGAATTAAATTGCAAAATTAATGCCAATAGTTTTTATTTCGAGAGAGAAAAATACTTTTAGATTCACTACAGTCAATTACAAAATTGTTTGAATATCAAATTTACCTCTCGAATATCCAATATCTTCGCGGCATTTTATAGGCTTCTCTGTCACATCATAGTGGGGAAAGCAGTGTTTTTTTTTAACATCACTACGAACAAGCGTTTGACCACCATCCTGCCTGATGTTAGGCAGCGATGTGGTCTACGATGGAGCACACTTGTTCATTAGGTACCTATTCACCCGCGACTTGAAGACCTTCAGACTGTACTACGCAGAAAACACAGACTCCGGCAAGTCATTCCACATCCTGGCGGTTCGCACTATGAAAGTAGACGCAAAGCGGTTTGGTCCGCGTAAATGGTAAATCCACCTGGTATGGATGACGTTTTGCCATTCTCCAGTGCGACAAGTTCTCTAAAATAATTCTTGGGTTTTATAGTGCAGGTATTCTTCGGACGTCCAAAGTGTTAGATTAAAAAATAATTGGATGTGAAAAAAAAATAATGCTGTGTTCCTTTTGTTTCCAGCGCACAAAGAAACACCCGTGTCAGGGAAGTGAAAAATTACAAATTATATACATATGAACCCTTTCCTGTGCTAATTATATTGTGTGTTCATAACTTTGTATGGGTTTCGTTGAGATACGATCCTATTTCACTGGCTTTAATTACCTTCGGCGGTGTATAGAAATTTTCTAATTTGAATTTATTGTAAACTGTTTCAGAATCGCGAGATAATACGTGAGGACGAAGTACATTGGTCTCAAAGATCACTGCAATGGTAGAATTATCCGTTTTAGAAAACGCAATATACAGCACTCTCAGGGTTTTTCGTTTGTGAGTCTGGATTGAGCATAACAGAGGCTATTTTCTTGTTGTCGAAACAATAGTTTAATAACGACTTCGAAAATAATAACGACTGAATAAGTGAAGGCCACAGTGGCGTGCAATTAGAGAGGTCTATGTCCAGTAGTGGACAAGTTTGGGCTGATGATGATGAAGTGAAGGCCACCAATAACATGAAATAATACAGTAGGTAGGTATTTGTTTTATATCAAAAGTTTATACCGGCGCGAAATGAATCAAAGATAAGCGTTCAGCTCAGTTTTGAAGCTAATGCCTGGTAGTAACTATTGACGTAATGTCAGTGTGCGTTTCTTCCTTTATTTTTTAATAATTGCACAGGTTAAACATACACGAAAAAAATATTTTAAAACCGTCCTTTAGATACTAAAGAATGCCTGGTCTGCCTAGTATAAAATGAACTCGCTGTCTGTCCCTATGTATGCATTATATCTTTGAAACTACGCAACGGATTTTAATGTGGTTTTCCAGACGAAGGTTTACAATATATATTTCATGCATAATTAGTTAGAGAAAAATTAGTATGAGCAATGCACTCGTGCGAAACCAGGACGGGCCGCTAGTATTGTAAAAATATTGTTTCATTCTTTTACATAATGAATTGTATCTCCATCTCATTCTTCATGCTCAGCCGAAAAAGTATTTCATAACTGAACAAATCTCATAGTAAATTGCACGGCTAAACTTGTCGACATGCCTACCCCACTTTATGAAATATCAAAAACAAACGGTATCATATGAAATAGCAAATGTCAAGGAGTAATCCACTTTCACAGAATTCAGTTGACAGGTTAAGCTTGGCTCTATGTCAGACCCAGGTTTACAATACTCAAGCTAAAACTAGTTTAAGCTGATTCTTCTTTTCATCGAATTCCCTTTTGGATAAAGGTCAGGAAAAATGTATATTAATGTTTATGACATTGTTGAAAGTAAATTTATTAAAATAAATAAATATTTACGCTGGGCCATTTTCACACACGGTAACTCGACCCCAAACTAGGATACCATGTACTATGGGCGCCAGAGACTGATAATTTACATAATTTTTAAATACATACATAGATAAATAAAACACCCAGACGCACACAAAAAATGCCTCAGCTCATCACTAAAGCATTATTTTTTTTATTTTATGTATTTACGACAACCAACAAGTCATACACAGAGAAAAAAAACAGAAGATTAACAAACAAAAACATGAGCGAGCGTTGACATACTTAAAGGTTGCCACAGCATGCATTAGCGGCGTATGCTAACTTAAATTACTAGATACAACAAAGCCGAATAACAAGGGAAAAAAATAATAATAACAAAATTTAAAAAAATGTTTCTTTTTTTTTTAAATAAATATACTTCACGCCTTTAATCCCAAAGAGGGGTAGGCAGAGGCACTTGCTAAAGCAAGTACCCACGGTTCACCGAGCGTATTTAACCCAACGTGACAGGGGGTGAGCCCATCGCCGTTATAGGGTTCACACACCTTGTGGTGTGCGGGTTTCATCACGATGTTGTCCTTCACCGTACGAGCGTTGCGTTGCGTACATACGCTCTAAAAAAGAGTCCCATTGGTACACGTCCAGTAGCCGGTCTCGACCCCGGGACCTCCCGGTTACAAGTCAAGTATCCGACCTACTGGACCACAGACGCTCCTGGATTATGTGCGTGGCTGGAATCGAACCCTTCTCGGTAGAAAACTTCTGCGCCAATACTTTACGTTTCTATTTATTTACTAACTGTCTAACAAATAAAACACTTATACCCAAGGTAAAGTTATACCAAGTTATGTCTTCACGCGAGAAAATGACCGGCACTGAGTTTTATTTATACCACAAAGAAGTCTTATATTATTAAGGCCATAAGGGTGCGTTTGCACTTGAGTCCTTAACATAAAATGGAATAAAAAAAACTACCAATTATTACTAATTGAAAAAAAAACCGGTTATTTCCAGCATTACAGTCACGTCTGTTATGAACATTCACGTCACATTAAATTATAGAAAATATCGCTCTAAGTGAATGAATGAACGAACACGTTACCTAACTTATACTTGTATATTGCATATAACAATGTCCATACTGATGAGACAATTTAAGGTTTCAAAACGTGACCTTATCGCTGAAAGTAAGTAATCCGGGAACCAGGAATCACATTCTTGTTAGAGCCAGTATCTACAGCGGCATACAGAATATCAAAGCACAGTTAATGTAGTCAATCTTGGATCCAACATCATAGTAATTAAGCTAAAGACGAAATAGAAATCAGAGGAAAATACATATTCTGCACTGCACTTACTACATAAATACAAAACAGGGACGGATAAAGATAATTTGTATGGAGTCAAGAAAACGTATGCGTTGAAAAGAGGCAAGTAGATGCGATTTTGACTTCCCCAATCTAAATTGTGAGAGACAGCATTATTACAAACGAGGCACAAATTTCCTTTTGGGCTTATTGAAACTTAGTAAGTGGTAGCCTTTAATTTGCAGTAGGTAATTGTATCAAATTATGTTAATTCATTAAAAACTAACCACCACAATCCTACTAATAATAGAAACGAAAACTACTGGCCTGATTTGTAACCGAAATATATATAACCTTAAAAAAGGAGGAAATTATCAATTGGAAGATATTTCTTCCTTTTATGTTTATTACCAGAATGATTCCTTCCTTGTTTGAAAACAGGTCCTTCAAGTTTGGCCTTATGTAAATTTGGTACCGTTCCCACAATGGCATCCACGAGGAAATCACAAAAGCCTTAGTAATTTACTTGTTGAAGTCGCTTCTTTTGTCTCTAAAGTTTTAATTTTAACTTCACAGTATTTTACAGTAATCCTATATAGTCTATACTCCAGAATAACAAATAGGTTCTAGCATTGACTGGGATCAGCTAGTATAAAAAACGAACGTTTGATTCTTTTCAGGAAACAAGATTGCCTCCTTTATGCATCAGTTTCTATACACTCTGCGGTGTTTAACTTAAAATTTACCGTAGCAATGCCATTGATACAAATAGGAAAAATCAAAGTGCATTAGATCAAATCAAAACACACCCTAATACCATATTCTCGCCGTCTTAAGACGTTGCTAACAAATAATAATAATAAAAGAACACTCCTAAACCAAACTCCGCTAAGTCCAATAAACTTGGCGACGAAGATCACTTCAACTAGTCATATCCATTATCGAGTTAGGCAAAAATATGGGGGAACATAAAAGTTTGTCGACAAAGAATAAGTATGTATGTAAAGGGCATATTTCAATACAATACCGCGTATCAGACAGAGAGATGGGTTTCCTTCGGTAGGTATTCAAGAAAATAAGTTTCGATTTCGATCACGCAGACGGTCTATCGATCTTGTGGATTAATGGCGTTACCGTTTCGGCGAATGGTTATATTGTGACGTGACAATGGCGTAATTTATGTTATTTTGTTGATGAAGTACTTTGAGAATTCGCTCACAGATCTCCGCTCAAGTTGCGTTCGTCTCGCTCTAATCGTATTTGTGTGAAGGAGACAAATTATTCTCACGGAGCCCTCGAGTATTGATTATTGGTGATATGCGAGGTGGTAGATAGAGAGTTACGCGCTGCGACCCACTCAGTGACGCTACGCATACCACTAGTTTGTTGGTATAATGGATGACCAGTGAATACATGAGGCCGTCAGCGCTTAAGTGGCCTAGGCCAAAGGTTTTAATATTCCGACTAAAGTACTACTCAAGTAGTAATTTACTACAAAAAAAAAAATTAAATAAAATAGTTCATGTTAAATCATCCATAATTTTAATTCCAATCACTAACATTTGGACAATAATAAGCTTCCATAAAATATCTACAAACATAAGTCAAACTCATTATTCTAGAAACTCCTTTATCTCCATAATGATTGGTCTAGGGTTAGGTCACTTTAGCGCTGAACGCCTCACATATAAAATGCACATTGCATGCACCATATCCTTTACGTGCATGATTTTTTCTGTCTCATTTAAATCCTAGCGTTCCTAAATTATGCGGCATACACACATCATGGAAAAATACGGAAAAATAAAATTTGTGTATGGTCAAACACTGCGGTCATACGTATTTGGATCTTTGACAATAATTTAGAATAAAAAAATCAGGTCTAGGTGTCTGGAAAAATAAATCGTGGAAAATTTGACTGATGTATTACTAAATTACTATTCAATTAAAGGATATATCATAAGAAACCTTACCAAAAACATAAATTAAACATCAATCAATTAATTATTATATATGACTAACGGCTCGTTACGTGCTTCGCTGCGCATTGAATTCATTCGTTACAAGAAACGTAATAACTAGATAATCGCTCGGCCGATTTTATGAAAACTTCACATAAAACATCAACTAAATAGTCTGAACAAAGTCTAAACATTTGGTTTGGATAGGTGAGCCCGCTCTTGAGTTATACTCGTAAAATCACAACGAAAAATGCATTGATTTATAATATTGATATGATGAATATTCCAGTGTAAAATTAGCCTACATAATTTCGTCCGCGATCTAAATATACAAAATACCAAAAAAAAATTGTTAAATTTTTTAATATTTTTTTTTTACCAATTAGCTTGTGATTCGTGTCTGCTTTTTGTAATATAATAATGCAATAAAAAAAAATACATTGTTTTCATGGCTTTATCCAAATACGCGAGCAAAGCTAGGAAACCCGGCAATCAAACTAAAATATATGTAACATCAATTCATATTTCTACTCGAGCGTGTGAAACGTCCCGAAAGTATAATAACACCAACGGAAAATACTATCAAAATGCAGTCTGCAACAGTCACCACAATTTCACCATAAGTCCGTTGCTATTTATCGCGCCAAAATGGCTGACTAAACGGGTTCGCTAGGCGCCGCCGGTAAATCATTACCCTGACCGATTTTCACCGCGTAAACGTTTTGTTTTGTAGCACAACAACGCTGGTATCGGATTCACAGCCTGCTCATTGATTATACGCGGTTTTTTTTTTTGTGTAAGTTGCAGTGGTATCGGGTCTAAAACTTATGAAAACGGTTATAGTGTTTTTGGCACTCCGCTTAGCAAATGCCTCTGCTTGCCCCATATTAGGATTAAAAGGCGTTAAAGTTTTTATGTTTTATATTACTATATAATACATAAAAACTTTTTAAAAAAGGTTTACATCAGCTAGAGTTTTTAAACGTAGGTTTCAAATTAATGTATCAGAAAAACTATTGAATAATTATAATAAACAACTGAGTATACTCTAGAGGACAAAGTACAGTCAAAGTCAAGTCAAATTGTGTTTTTATCAAAATCGCGATTAAATAAGATCGTAAATTTATAGATTAGCGAAAGCATCAAAAACTAACCTATAAACATGAAAAAATCACAATAAAAATCAGCATTCACGCGCCACGTCACCAGATCTCGACTGTATCCGCTCAACATTTTAGGGTTACCACAATTACAAACTAAAAATGAAACAAAATTGCGCATACCACACGAGATTCCCTAGAACAAAGGAAAAAAACCGCGTATGTGCGTTGCCGCCATGATAAATACATGACGTCCTCACAATAAATGTCCCGCCCAATTTATGAGTTGGAATTTATTACGAAAATATACATGGGAGTTTTGTCTCTCCCGTCTGTAGCTGTTTCTCTATTGCCTACTTCATTCCGAGCGCTGTTTGCTTTCGTATCTCCAGTATGGAAATTGCAACATTAAATAAGAACTCCCTGAAAAAGTAGAAACTAGATAATATTTTTCTTTCATTTCTAGGTACGTTGTTTGTGTAAGTATAATGTTTAGTCGCAAAGGATAAATAAGGCGAAAGGTGTGAGCTCAGTGCTTTAGCTTCAAGATAAATTTTAAATAAATAGTGGGTAAATGTAAAAGGATTATTATTCATAGAGCACAGCTGGTTTTTTTTTTCAAAACAGATCAGAAAATTATTCAAAGTGAATGCTGTTTGTTGCACACTGTACGTGCAAAAATTAACAATGGTTTGCAAAGGGTCAGTTTGGTATGTCCACATACTAATAGTTGTATGGAAACTCAGAGATTAGGTTGCACTATCCTAAGTTATAATAGAAATTTTAACATAAACTCTTTTATAATTCAATTGATTATATTAATGTCACATTTTCTCCATTAACAACATAAGTTTAAAAAAAACTTTATACTTTTAATTAACAAGATATACATGAGTAAAATATCGTGATACTAGCACAAGTGCATTGCTAATACTAAGTGTATGCCCACTCTTTTTTAAAGATCTGTAATCTCTGCCTACCCCTTTGGGAGGCAGGTGTGAAATGTATTTATGTTTGTTTAAATCTTGCTCTGGAATCACTACATTTAAAAAAAACCGCTATGTAGTTTTAAAATATAAGCATACATAGTTACAGACAAATGGAAGCGACTTTGTATTATACACATAACACATACACATATATACTCATTATACACATAGTTTATTTACATTAAAAATATGCTATAAGTAACAGATTCACAGTCTGACAAGTATGTTATGGGATAAATCGACGGGATTGTGTATTTTTAATCAAAACGCTAGTTGGGCACCCCGTAGCCTACAAATCCTGATCGCGTACAAGCTTGGGCAAGGTAAACCACCTAATACTTTTTCATAACACTTGATGAACGCATAAAAATAAGATTACTGTCCTATTTTTGTCCAGCGCTCTCGAGATTGAAGCTTACCGCTTTTCATTAACTTTCATATTCTTGTATCGAAAAGACGAACATAGCTGCTGTTGTTGGAAATAAGATATTTCAAAAGTAGTACCATGATAAGGAAGTCAGGGTATGACGATGCGAAACCATATAATCGAGGGATACTATTAAAAATTGTAGAGGTGACTAGTTGGCAGTGGCGAAGCTTAGATGGTTTCAAAAGAAGTGAATGCGCTGCTTTTCAATGTACCTTTTAAAGAAGCTTGTACTCGACGATAGAGATAGCCATAACAAGCGCTATCTGTCTCGTTCTTTCCGGAACAGTGGAACACAAAAATCTAAGATACCAAATTCCTCCGTCCCCACACTGTCACGAAACTAATTTGAATTCAGTTCTGTAATTCAGGCGGGCAAGAATGTCTGAGAACCGTATTCTGAAACTCCCCTCAATCACAGAACTATGCTACCTAAGCAAAGTTTCTCTGTCTCGCTCTAATCGTATTTGTGTAAAAGAAACAAACTATAAGCAAAACTTGAGTGGAACTTGGCATTCTTTCAGAATGCCGACCGTAGTTGTCTACGAAGTCGTAGCATTTTCAAGCGACTACGGCGTAGCGTAGTAGCTACATTGCTCCCAAAGCTAAGTGAAATTATACTGTTTAATTTCAACAAAACTTATAAATATTTATCGTAGCATATGCAATTAAAGAAGTGCATTTTGTAATTTAAGATCACAATCGTATATTTAGAATCTATGAAATGGGATTCATGTTACTCATACATTATTTACCAATCAATTCAGTATAAAAATTAATACAAAACTGTATGTAAAAACACTAGTATTATCACTCCATAACAACTGTCCAACGATATGCACACTAAAAGAGTACAGATGTTTTTATTTCCTGCTGAGCACTGTTAGAATCATAAACAAGCCAGATAAACTTTTAACCAAACCCTCCTTCACGTATAGCTCATTCGTTGTCGAAGCTCAAATTAAAATGGTTATGTATTATTAGCGTCAAAAGAAAAGGAGCCTATCGTTTCCCGGACAATTTGGGTAAATTTACTGATTTGTTTGTCGCATTACTTCAGATTGGTGCGGTAATTTGGATTTGTTACGACCAAGCTATTTAGTAGAAATATGTCCCATTTTATATGGCGAATTCTATATTAGTTTGTTTATAGGCGTAAAACACAATGTTGCGCTTTTTTTTACAAGTTAGTGGATAGTCTGAACCTGAATTATTGTTGGCGAGACGAGGTTGCAGAACCTCCGTTTTTCCGACGATATTGTATTATATATTGCAAGACCTCAGCAAAGCGAGCTTCGAGGTGGGATTGACAATGAACATGTCAAAGACCAAAGCTATGACTAATAGCTCAGAGCACCATTATGATGGACGAGTTTGGCTCTTTCCAGGCCAGACAAGATAAAAAAGTCGAAAGACGAATTGACAATGCCTGGAAGAGCTTCTGGCCCATGAAACATTTGGTGGAAGAAAGATGCCTCTTTCGCTAACACGTGCGTTTTTCCCATTCTTACCTACGGAGCTCCAACCTGGTCTTTAACTGACGTTACTACGATATTTTGGCATGAAGTAAAAAAAAACATGCAAAGAAGAGTTATAATATATTTTTTTTATTACTATAGTAAATTATACTCGATTCATGGTTTGGAATTTCAGTTTCCTAGAAATCGTTAAGACACTTCATTATAATTCTCGTACAATATTTCACTCTTCATCCCATTACACAAAACCGAAAATTAATTATAAATTAAACCCACTTCGCTAAGCCAAGCGTGCGTAATAATCTCATTAAGCGATTTAAAATATTGGTGAACTGATATATAACTTTTTGTTATTAGTGACGGTTTGTCATTTTAACCCACTTCTTACTATCGTCGTTTTAAAACAACACCATTTTTCGATTTTATCAGATTTTTTTTATCGCTATGAACAAGCGTTTGACCACCATCCTGCCTGATGTTAAGTACCGATGTGGTCTACGATGGAGCACACTTGTTCATTAGGTACCTATTCACCCCAGTGATTTGAAGACCCCCAGACTGTACTGCGCAGGAAACACAGACTCCGGCAAGTCATTCCGCACCAGATGAAGTAGATTTTTTTCAGTATTTTGCCTATGATAACATGTACCTTATAAATGAACTTCACTACCAAAAATCTGCTTATTCGGCAACAATAATTTGTTACCGTAAGAAGTGGGTTAATAAACCCATACTTGATATTAAAAAAGACACTTCACGCCTTTTAATCGCAAAGCGGGGTAGGCTGAAGCACTTGCTAAAGCAAATGCTCACGGTTCACCAAGCGTATTTAACCCAACCTGTCACGTTAACCTTTTGTAGGGTTCACACACCTTGTGGTGTGCGGGTTTGATCACGATGTTGTCCTTCACCGTACGAGCGTTGCGTTGCTTACATAGGCTCTGAAAAAGAGTCCCATTTGGTCGTCCAGTAGCCGGACTCGAACCCGCGACCTCCCGGTTAAAAGTCAAGTATCCGACTAACTGGCCTACAGCAGAGGCTCAAATAAAATTTTAGGTTAATTAAAATTTTTATATTTTACAACAACACACAAATTGCCTTCATCCCATTAATTTGATGAAATTTAGACAACGAAATATATTGTACTTAAATACGTTTTTTCTTTTAAATACATACTTAAATAAATAAAACATCCAGACACATCCAACATGTACTAAAAAGCTCATCACCTAGGTATCTGTCAGCGGTGGGAATCGAACCCACAAACCTACCGAATAGAGACAGACATGCTGACAACTACACCAACGGACCCGTCGTCAAATAAATGTAAAGAAATACAATGCACTTTTTTAAATTGCATAAGATCGCGCCACGAATTTGTGGAAATATATCAACGCAAGTGAAGGTATATGGAAAATGTTCTTGTCTTCGAGGTGAAAGTGGTCGATGCCTCTTGACTGAAGATCAGAGGATCAGGTTAACTACCTGACGACGTGCCTTTGTGTTTACGGACTTTAGGCGCAATCGAAGGCCACAAAGGGGTTTTAGTAGTACTACTACTAAAACTAACTACTAAAACCCCAAGGGTAGTAGTTTTGGTTTCCACGGCGGTAAGATGATTAGACAGATTCATCAGTTCTGTGGACTATTTTATATAATACTAGCTGTACCGCGCGGAGTTACTCGTGCTGTTTTTTTAGTTCCCGTGGGAATTTTGCGGTAAAATATAGGGTATGTTACTTGTGGATAATGTAGCTTTCGAATGGTGAAAGAGTTTTTTAAACGTAGTAGTTTTAGGGCCTATTCATTACAACCAAACAAACAACGGTTTCCTCTTTATAATACGAGTATTAGGGTCTTACTAATAATGGCGGAATTTCTATTTCGAATATGCACAAAGCTTAACTTAATTTGTCAGTTGTATGTCAAATACGGAATAACCAGTTATTGTAGACGTATAATAACCGTTGTATAAGTGATAACGCGTTTATTGGTAAGGGGGTAAGTGTAGACAACACTAATTGATCTGACAGTTCCGACAATGAGGTCCATGAGAAAATAACAAATCAGCCAAATGTTGAAGTTGAAGTGGGTTCTTTTTTTTAAAGTAATTAATTAGGCGTCCTGTAATAATATTCCAGAATCATATGTGTAATGAACAAGTGTGCTCCATCATAGGCACATCGCTGATTAACATCAGGCGGGACGGTGGTCAAACGCTTGTTCATAGTGATAAAAAACATCTGATACAGAATAATTTTATTGTAAAACATTGGTTCATTCATGATAATATAGTTTTACAATGAGCCGTCTTATGTGACATAAAATGATGGAGTGAATAATATAAAATAAAACACACAATATAGGATACAACCGAATACAATTTTTTAAACTTTACATTATACATAAAATGCTAATTAAAATGTATATTTTAACAATGTATTGCGTCTACTTTCATAGTGCGAACCGCTAGGATGTGGAATGACTTGCCGGAGTCTGTGTTTCCTTCGCAGTACAGACTGAAGATCTTCAAGTCGCGGGTGAATAGATACCTAATGAACAAGTGTTTTCCATCGTAGACCACATCGCTGCTTAGCATCAGACAGGATGGTGGTCAAACGCTGGTTCATAGTGATAAAAAAATGTATATTTTTCCCATTTCTAATTTGCATCACAAGTGACTGCTGCTCAGTATTAAAACTTTGTGTAATTCATCACAACGGCTCTGTTGTGTTAGGAACAAAAAGAGCGAGGGGGGGAGAAAAACCACTTCTGCGGATTGTCATACAAACAAAACTTAAGATTTACTCGTTCCCGACTTGTGAAAAAACTTTGTAACACTTTGGAGCGCGCGGAGGCAAGATTTATTGCTGTATTCAATTAGCTCCCTCGGTGCTTAGTGAAAAATACAGCCTTTAATAAGAAGCTGGGCAACGTTCGTTTCGTAGGAAATATCTGTAATAATAGTGCGCAAGCTAGTGGCAAGTAAATAGTGACAGATTGTGTACAAGAAGTTTTAAAATGTTCAAACTATTTTTTTATCACTATGAACAAGCGTTTGACCACCATCCTGTCTGATGTTAAGCAGCGATGTGGTCTACGATGAAGCACACTTGCTCATTTGGAACCTAATTTATTGAAGGAAACCTTTACTTTTATTATTACAGAATTAGGATTAATTTTCATAGAATTTGACAGCATACTAAAATGTTTATAAAGCTTCATCCATCATCAGATAGAGCTTTCAGTTTTAAGGAGAAATCTTGAGTTGCATTTTCGAATACGTTTTGAGTTTAAGTTGTAATTTGTACAGGTTGTAAAAGTTTTAATTTATGTATCTACTCCCTATCCATCATACGACTATGGCGTAGTATATAATTCCTCACTATTAAGACTGGATTGGAACATAAGACGCGTGGTGACAGTGAATAAAATACATGTGTCACCACCCCAGCCCAACTTTTCCCGTCGTGGAGACGGTATCCGATGACCGAGGGAGCTCTCCAGAGGACGGGCAGCAGCGCTCACTGTAAAATACATAAGGAGACCATTGCGATCGCCAACCCGCCTGCCAAGCGTGGTGATTATTGGCATTTTCCCCCCAAATTATCATGGAAATCATTAGGTGAGGCCCTCGTCCAGCAGTGGACGTCATACGGCTGATGGTGAGATTCACAAAGGGATAATTTTGATGACTTAATCCTGACATTCTAACGTGAAAAACTTAAACGTGATAAACCGCCGAGAACTGTTACGATAGAGGTAACAAAGCGATAATTATTAAAATAAATTATATATACGCACATCAAAAGTGTCTAGGGATCAAGTACATTTTAGAAGATTGGAATCAAGAATATATTTTACAAAAACTGAATTCGTTCATAATTTATTCAAAACTAGTGGACGCCCCGCTATTTCATTCGCGTAATTTCAGTTCTTCATACAACATATAGCGACGTGACCAACAGGATCGGGGTAAATAGTATCCTATGTCCGTCTCCCGGTTCTAAGCTCCCTCCCCACCAATTTTCAACCAAATCGGTTCAACCCTTCTTGAGTTATAAATGGAGTAACTAACACGACTTTCTTTTATATATATATATATAGACGTGGTGATAAATCATTGATACAGGCATAACTAGGGGAATTAGGTAGGAGACCAATCCAGAAGATTAGATTTGATTTAAATAAATTAGATATTTTTAGAGCTAAAAATTTTCTTGATCCCTATACACATTTGTATTATAAAAATAAACGATAGCTCAGCCGTACTCGAAATCCTAGTTTACAACGGGAACAAAATCTGACAGAAAAATTGTCTCATCTGACACATACCAAAATCAAAATACCCTTTCACGTGCACACTTACCCACCTTAAGTACACCTTTAGTAACGAATCGCCCGAACTTCTCAAATAAGAAACTACATAATTCATGGAAATATAGCTGTTGGCAAGACTCGACTATAACTTTAACATAGTTTCATCAGTTAATAATAAAAGACCACGTTTGGTGTTACGCGACCACTTTAAATGGATCCAAAGTGATTTGTATTATAACCGTGCTAAAGTTGAAAGGCCAGTGCTATCGCTCGAGGCCGACATCGGCAAGTAAGTTGTGATCCTCGGACGTTTTCGTTTGAGATGCAAAGTCGGGATGAGACTATTGTACTTTGTGACAGAGTGGCTTGGTTTGTACGTACTTTTTATGACGTGGACTTTGAGTAGTGGAATAAAACGTGTACATTTTTTA
Source organism: Conopomorpha cramerella (assembly GCA_012932125.1). Classification (NCBI taxonomy): domain Eukaryota; kingdom Metazoa; phylum Arthropoda; class Insecta; order Lepidoptera; family Gracillariidae; genus Conopomorpha; species Conopomorpha cramerella. The sequence goes on from SJJU01003479.1 coordinate 24,089, forward strand.
ATGTTGAGACTTGGAAAGTTTTTGAGTTAACGTTTATTCTCTGATATTTCCATTCCAGCCGTGTGGTGACGGCGAATAGAATACATGTGTCACCACCCCAGCCCAACTTTTCCCGTCATGGTGGTCGTAAGAGACGACCGAGGGAGCTCTCCAGAGAACGGGCAGCAGCGCTCTCTGTGAGTTAACCCCCAACACCACTGCGATCGCCAACCCGCCTGCCAAGCGTGGCGATTACTGGCATTTCACCCCAAATGACGGATCTCATTGGGGGAGGCCCTCGTCCAGCAGTGGACGTTATGTGGCTGATGATGATGATGATGATTTCCATTCAGATCTGTTCATCATGAGGAGGGATGAAAACTATGTAACAAGGAAAGTGATGTGTATGAATGTGAAAGGATACAAAGGAAGAGGGAGACCAAATAAGGTATGGATGGACTGTGTGAAAAATGACATGTGCGTGAAAGGTGTAACTGCAGAGATGACGAATGACAGATATGAATGGCGAAAGGAAACGTGTTGCGCCGACCCCACCTAGAGCGGGTTAAAAACAGGAAAATGATGATTTTCATTCATATATTGTGATAGGTTAATTGACAATTAGATGTATAAATGATAATGTCACAAGGTTTTGTTTTTTGCGTCTAGGTGTGCTTTACAGATTTAACTAAACTAATTTTGTGATGAGGGACGATTCTGAAATTACAGTTCAGATAGAAAAAAAAAACACTTTTATTTACTTTACTTCATTTCTGAGCTCAACCATACCTCCTTTCCAACTAAAACGGTCGAATAGTAAAATACCATTAGAGAATTAAAATGGGATAGTTATAATGTCACAGAAATCACGGCGTATGTTATTTTTTTAACAACAGTATGTGAAATATCCTACGGTTATTATTACATTACGCCGAACATAATTCACAAAGGGATACTTTTGAAGCTTTCCACTTTTGTTTACAGAACAAAGTGTTGTTCATAGTTAACTATTTAGTCCCGTGACAATATGCATCAACTAAAGGAAAATAAAATTGTTTATGTCAGACTAAATGGAGTCTTTGATAAAATTACAAGTAAAAATCAACATTTCAAGCTTCTTGTTATAAAATTATTATATCGTAAGAAGAATGTTGCCGCGAATGTGTGTATGGATGTTTGGTAGTCTTTCACGCAAAAATCTACTAGGCTGATACCAATAAAACTTTTCAATAATATAGCTTACACATCCGAATAATAACTTAATATATAAAAATCCAGTGTAATGATCTTTGTTCCCAATGAACTCTTCACCAAGGCTATCGATATTCACAAAAGTTGGCATTTATAATTATGTAATTTCGTCCAACTTGAGAGATAGGATAGTTTATATTTCGTGACATCCACTGCTGGGCACAGGCCGCCCAGGAGGTTATACTACAACGTCTGTCGAGTCCACTAGTAGGGTATATTTTTTTCCCATTTTCTCATGGGAACGGGATTAACTGGGGTTATACAGTCGGGGTACATCTAGAGACAGATAAAATTATAAAATAAATCACACAAACACCAAACCTAGTCTGATTAAGGGTTAACCCTTAATGCATGTGTTTTTTTTTTGTCTGAATTAAAACCTATCCTTCTTAAATTATATGGCCTGCATCATGGGAAAAAAATAAAAGTGGTTTAAAGTAAAAACTGCGTTCATACGTATTAGTTCTACCTTTGACAATAATTTAGAATAAAAAATCTGTAGATGGGACGACAAGAAAAACAATCGAGGAAAATTATACTGATGTAGTATTACATCACTATGCAGCTAAGGGTTAAAAAGAAAAGCTTTTTTTCGATATAAAAGCACATTTATTTATGAAACAAAATGTGGTTTATAATGATGGTCATAGTTCACCATTTGGTCCTGCGCGAATGTGCAGCTATTAGCGCTCTTATGCCGGGAGAGAGCGGCAAGTTTCAGCGGTTTTCAACCACTTCCCGAATGTTAGGAACTGGGTGCTCATACATTTGTTAGAACTTGTGAGGTATCTGAAGTGATGGGGTGTAGAACGGAGTGCATTATTTTTACTGTGACTTCAAAAAATAAGTGTTTCTCAATTCGACCGTATTTGTCTGTTTATTCACGTAACGTCGTCATTTTCCTTGTAAGGAAGATATTACCAAGGTGGCCTCATTATAAGAAAGTCAGGGTTTGAAACGGGTTAACTGATTACTAACTGCGGCACATTCACTATTTATTTGAGTTTTGACAGGTCAAATAAATAAGTAATAATAAATATTTTGCAACAACACACACATTGCCTTTATCCCATGCTAAGTAGCTAGAGCACTTGTGTTATGGAAATTAGACAACGAGATATATTTACTTATATATATATATATACTAGTGTCCCGGCAAACTTTGTTGCATAATTAAATGCCTGTGTACCCCGTGCTATTGGGAGAAATACAACTGGCAGGTGGATAAAAAATAGATAGTGGCCGATTCTCAGACCTACGGAATACGCATATAAAATTTGGTTAAAATCGGTAAAGCCGTTTCGGAGGAGTATGGCAACGAAAACTGTGACACGAGAATTTTATATATTAGATATATATTATATATTTCATTTAACATTATACTATATAAATAAAACACTCAGACACATCCAACAAGTGCTTAAAAGCTCATCACCTAAGCACCTGTCAGCGGTGGGAATCGAACCCACGACCCTACGGAGCAGAGGCAGACATGCTGACCATTACACCAACGGGCCCGTCATAATAGTGAAATATTCATACAGTTTGTTGTATGTATGTTTTTTTAATAGGTTCAGCCATCAGCCATAGGTTTATGTGCAGTAATCGGTAACAATGCTATTATGGTATTTCTTGCTAGTGTAAAATGAGACAAGCCACTAAGACACTTTTATTAAAAAAAATAAACGACGCAAAATTTGAAATAAGAACGTTCTACTTATAAATTCTCACCAGCCAGTCCCGCACAAAGGTTCTCGCCACAATGCTTGCACTCAGTAACGTTTAGTGCGATTCCTTTCGGTGACAAAAACATCGCACGGGGAAGCATGAGATCTCCTCAGTTGATACCTGCTAGCTCACTTTTATAACTCGGGCTTAGTTTTGATATAGGTACTTGGATCTACGACGACGGCGCAAGCACTTACTTTTCTTAGCTTAAAGAACGAATAAACTGGAGAAACTGCTGGAAAGTGTTGAAAATGTACAAAAGGATTTTCGCGAATGTGTTGTAATTTGTAATGATGCTTTCGAATGAAAGTAAAGTTGTAGATGTGGTAAAAGAACCTTCACGGAGAAGAACTCAGATATATTTCAGTATTTCTTTAATAAAAAAATGTTTTAACGAAAAAATATGTGTGTGTATTATCGTTACGTACAAAATACATGGTAAGCATAGATAAATTAATGACCATTATCTGTAGAAATATAGTCATAACCTTGGGAGTTGGTTTCATATTATCTAGTTCATCATCATCATCAGCCCATATGTGTCCACTGCTGGACATAGGCTCTCCAAATGCGCTCAACTGTCATTTGTTTCCGGTTTCCACCACGCTTTTGCCAACCATCTAGCGCATATCATCAGACCACCTCGCCTGAGGGCGTCTTACACTTCGTTAGTCGAGACACCGTCTTCACCTAGTTATCACCATAATAAAAACCGCATACCACACAGTGTGTGAACGCTATAACGGCGATAGACTCACTCCTATCGTGTAAGGTCAAATACGCTTGGTGAACTGTAGTATTTTGTAGGCAAAATTGTTACATAACAATATTTAAAAAATCGTGTGAAAAAAAATATGTGAAACGTATAATTATATTAAATTTTTAAAACGGGTACTATAACGCGAAGATTAACCAAATCAAAAAGTCGGAATAGGGCTGCGATTCTCCCTTGCCTGTCGCACGAGGCGACTAAAAGGGCCCGGGGGTCGGTCGCGGGCACGGCGGGGGCCTGCGCGCGAGTTCAACTGACCCCCGATGCCACGTGACTTCGGCGTGTGAGCGGAGAGGACCAAAAGTTCTTCCCAGTAGGGTAGAGGGCACGCTTAACATCTTGCAGCAGGCCCTGCGCGACCGGTGCCCCCCTGGATGTCGTACTTCTCAGGGTGTTCCGGGGGCACCGGCTCTTTCGCGCGCACCGGGGAGTTTTAGTGGACTCACCACATATCCACGTCGTCTCCCCCGCAGACGACGGGGAATCCGAAGGGAATCTCCCCCCCCGTCAACAAAATTAAAATATCAGTGCGTGTTTCTTTAAATAATGATTTAACTAACGTACAATTAGAACCAAAGTCATCGACATAGCTCATCGTTTTAGCAAGCTGAAGTAGCAGTGGGCCAGCCATATTTGCCGTAGAACCGATGATCGTTGAAGAAAACGAGTTCTCGAGTGGAGACCGCGTCACGGCAAAAGGAGTGTAGGTCGCCCTCAGAGTGGACTGATGATATACGCAAAATGGCTGGCAGAATCTGGATGCGAAAAGTCGAAAAAAGATCACAGTGGCGTGCAATTGGAGATGCCTATGTCCAGCAGTGGACAGGTATGGGCTTATGATGATGATGATAATTATATTTATTTCTGTACTTGTTCTATCTACAGTACATTACATTATCCAAACGGTGTATTATGTCGGTCTCAGTCAGTGGAAGTGCCGCCAGAATGCCATCCGAAAGTCGTTTATCTAACGAAATGGCGACAGCTTGGTCAACTGAGAGCTAAATTAGTTTGTATGCAGATAGATGTACGAGTGCTGTAGTTTTGGGGACACAATACAACGTTAAATCAAGCGTCTGTGGTCCAGTTGGTCGGATACTTGACTTGTAACCGACTTGGACGTGTACCAATGGGACTCTTTTTCAGAGCCTATATACGTAACGTAACGCTGGTACGGTGAAGGACAACATCGCGGTGAAACTCGCCCACCACAATGTGTATGAATCCTATAACGGCGATGGGCTCACCCCCTGTCACGTTGGGTTAAATACGCATGGTGAACTGTGGGAATTTGTTTTAGCAAGTTCCTCTGGCTACCCCTCTTTGGGATTAAAAGGCGTGAAGTTGGTGGAAACTCAACCTAAACTCACCCAATCATCATCATCATCATGTCTACTGCTGGACATATCAGCTCTCCAATCGCACGCCACTGTGATCTGTGTCGGCTTCTCGTTTGCCGAGACGCGGTCTCAACTAGAGAACTTGTTTGCCCGGACCGTCACCAGTTCTACGGCTAATATGGCCGGCCCATTGCCACTTCGGCTTGCTAAACCGATGAGCTATGTCGATGACTTTGGTTCTCTGTCGGATTACTTCATTTCTGATTCGATTCTTCAGAGAAACACCAAGCATTTCAATTTGCACTATTAAAGGGGACTAGCTCAAAGTCAGCTAGTGGACCAGCGCCCACCCAAGCGCTATCCCATTCTCAATTGCCCATTCGATTTAGATGAGCAAACAGTACCTATGAACATTCCTCGAGAGCAACGAAAATCCAATAATTAAGATAGCACTGTGCCGTAATGTCTGCGGCTTTTATTTTATTGGTGTACATCTTCTTGCCTTTAAAAAAAAAGACATTCCAACTTTAGAACACTTTAAACGTTAAAATTTGTAATTCCCAAGATTTTTCCGCCAGAGTAACAAACGATGTAACTAGTGGAAAGCTGTGCACCGCTCACATTCCTTCGGGACGGGATCAACTCGTTTTTTTTTGTACAAAGGCCAGGGATAATAAGCTCAGACTTGTAAAGAATGTCGGGTATAAAAGGTGGAACGCCCCAGTGAGGAATTCAGAGATGACGATTTTATATTTTTTGGTTTTGTGTTTAGTGGCTGTTGGCGTTATGAAATAACATGAATTTAGTGACGTGAAACCAACGAATTTATATGTTTAGAAAGGTAAACGTGACATGAACCATAGACATTAGCTTAGCGAGTGTCTTTGTCTAGTCCGCATTGGGAATAAAAGGCATGAAGTGTATTTTTTTTAAACGAAACGTACGTGAAGGTAAACAAAAATTTAAAAACAGAGAATCAATTTGAACCAGTACTAGTCCACCACTCCTATTTCCGATTTATCTGGTCTGCCATCATTAAAGCCTGACTTCCTTATGATGGGACCACCTTTGAAACATCTTCTTCCTTACAAAAAAAAAATCATCGAAATCGGTTTGATAAACGACGAAGTTATCCGCGAACAAAGATAAAAAAGATCAGTATACGGTTAAATTGAGAATATACACACATCAGAAGTGTCTAGGGATCAACAACATTTTTAGCTCTAAAAAAATCTACTTTATTTAAATCAAATCTAATCTTCTGGGTTGGTCTCCTACCTAGTTCCCCATGCCTGTATCAATGACTTATCACCACATTTTGAATAAATTATGAATGAACTCAGTTTTTGTAAAACATATTCTTGATTGCAATCTTCTAAAATGTACTTGATCTCTAGACACTTTTGATGTGTGTATTTCCAAGGTGATCCCATGATAAGAAAATCAAAGATGAAGATGGCAAAACCGATGAATCGAGAGGAACTTTAAAATTTGTTCGGGCGCGCGACTATAATTTGTTGAAATTGGAAACTTTGAAATTTTTTTCTTTTAAGTTATATATTAGACTAGTTGTCCCGGCAAACATTTGTTTTGCCATAATAAGTTGCCTTCGTACCCCCCGAATTGGGAGAAATACAACTGGTAGATGCATAAAAAATAGATAGCAGCCGATTCTCAGACCAACTGAATACGCATATAGAATTTGGTAAAAATCGGTAAAGCCGTTTCGGAGGAGTACAGCAACTAACATTGTAAGATGGAAATTTTATACATTAGACTAGTTGTCCCAGCAAACATTTGTTTTGCCATATTTAATTTGCCTTTGTACCGAGCGTCTGTGGTCCAGTTGGTCGTATACTTGACTTGTAACGGAAGGTCGCGGATTCGAGTCCGGCTACTGGACGTGTACCGATGGGACTCTTTTTCAGAGCCTATGTACGCAACACAACGCTCGTACGGTGAAGGACAACATCGTGATGAAACCC
>SJJU01003480.1:0-35740 GCA_012932125.1 Conopomorpha cramerella
GGCGTTTCTCTGTAAACTGGGCAACTCATTCTAATGAAACTGTCTAAGCTACTTTTTTGCTCATAATATAGTAAATTTTCGTTAGGGAACAAGTATCTGTCTATATATTTATATACAGAAGATGAACCACAAATATTCCCATTACTTTGGGAAATATTAAGTATTTTCTGAAAAAAAAATACAGGGGACTGTTGCCAAGACCAGGGGACTGTGAACTTAAATAAAAATACAATTTTAGTCGTGAAATTAAACGTTTTTATTATTATAATAAACTTTGGAGCTTAAGAATTAAGTAAATGAACAATAAGAAATAAAGAATCAACAAGAATCAACAAATCTTTCTGTAATATTGTGCCTAGCACTGTAATCTTAATATTTACTTATTATTAATTAAATCACATATTTGGAAATACTTTCAGTACTTTGAATTAAACTTACACTATAGAATCAGTCTCAAAAATAATTAGTAATTTCTAAAATATAGCAAAAATATGCAAAAAAAAATAATAGTACTTAAGGTCTTATTTTTTCTCGAAAACATCTACAGGTGAATCAAACTTGTAAAACATTCTATTGCCTTTTAAAACTATGTTTGGATTAGACAGCTTCTGTACCACTTGGTCCATTGTAATGTCTGATACATCATCATCATCGTATCTAAATAATTGGCCTTTATTATCACAGAGCTTTAGGAATGTAACCCGGATTTCGCCATCTTCTTCATCAATCTTGTCAATTATGCTCACATATCTATATTCCGTATTTGTTTTTCCAAGCAATTTCACAACAATATAATCTCCGGTTTTGAATGGTTGTACTACAGCAGAACTAGGTCCAGCTTCATTCTCAGATTCTGAATCAGTGTACACATCTTCTACATTAAGTTTTGGCTTGTCTCCATAAATTATTTTTCCGATATTAAAGTGCATACAACAATCATTGTCGCAAAAACAGCTTAAATTTTTCATCACTATCTCAGTAGAATTAGATTTTATTGCCGTTGGATTAAAGAATTTTCCAGTGACTTGATGGACTTTGAGGGTGCCAACAAAAATTTTCATTTTGGATACTTCTCGATCGATTTCAGCGCTCATTTCTTTAATCGCTTCATCTGGTATAATGCTCAAACTAATTGCAGGACATTTCTTTTCAATGGCTTCTACAAATTTTTCCAGATTTTCGACATCACCTCCAGTAGCGACCAGGGCATCTGCAGTCCTCTTGCATGTAGCTCCAACGCCGTCTGGAGCGCCTTTACCATGACCACTTTCCGTATAGTTCCAAGTAAAATTTTGCACATATGGAAATCTTTTTGGTATTTTTGTCGCCATAATGTAAAACATAGTTTTATTTCTGTACTGGGTAACTGGTCCATCACTCAAAAAATGCAGGTGTTTAATTTGAGGTGGCAAAGCATTAAAAATCGGACTAAGATGAGCCCAAATGGCAGCTGGAGAATGAGAAACATTTGTAGAAATTGTGCAGTAAGATTTTGTTGTGTCTTTTAAATATACTACGACTGTGTGCAAACTAATTTGTGTGCGTGAACCGCCAAAATGAAAAGCTTGAATTTCTTGAGAATATTTAGTTAAATAATTCTCCGAGAAATCCATGTGAATAAGAGCATCTTCTTCAGTCAGCGTACTTTTAAGTTTTTTAATTGCACTGAACTGATGGACAATATTTCTTTCGTGAAGAAGAAATGTCTGTAGCTCATCTTGCAATTCTATAATGAGGTCGCGCGGTTTCACATCAAAGGATTTCTTAATGTATTTGGTTACTCGACGAGTCTTTTTGGATTTAGGGTCTATGAAGTCAGCTTTTTCAGATATCCATTTCTTATAACTGATATGTCTTATGTTATTAAATTCTTTATAAGAAGGATTATTATTAACACACTTTTGACAGTCTCTAGACAAACATTTCTCATTATAGCGGTCACAACACAGCTCCTGAAGCAATTTCTGATAGCTGTTATAATTTAAAATTTTTGCATTGAATAAAGCAGATACTTTTAAGTCTATGTTTGCGTGGATCATGCACAAACAAGTATCACGATTATCAACTTTGGGCATGATAATCCAAAAAGGTCGCAGTTTGCAAAAAGTTTGATAACTTAATTTGAAATTTCTCTTCTCTTGTTTGAATTTTTCGTACAATCCTAGTAATGAGTCAAGCATGTATCGCTTTTGTTTTCGTTCTGATTTTTTCGTTATAAATTCCTTCTTTCCAGCTCCTAGCCTACTATTAGAATCATCTTCATAGAAATTAACAACTGCTCTTACACATTCATCAGAAATTTTGTTCCTTCTTTCCAGTCGATCACCCATTTTTGCCTTTTTTATTCTTTTGTAGCTTATCACACGAGTTTTGTTCATTCGCCATAACTTATATTTATCAACTATCTTTCCAGTAACCACTTTTGTTAAAAGTCTTTTTTCTTTTTCGGTTTTCATCTGTGAGAAATTATCTTCTATTTGTTGTTTTAGTACTTCACCGAAAAGCGCTTTTTTGACAAGATCTTTTCTTGATTCTGGAGTGTCTGCCATTTTTTGTAACTTTGTATTTGGTGTATCTTTAGGCTTTGGATTTATACTCTTTTTTAATCGTGATAAACGTTTTTTGTACTTTAACACTTTTTTCTGCAGTTCTTTAATTTCTTCATCTTTTTTCTTTTTAATTTTATATCTAAGCATCTTTTCTTTATTTTTATTAATTCTTTCAGCAACTTCAGGTGTTACCATTTGACATGAAGCAGACACATCAGAATCTGGAGTATTTTCTTTAATAAATGAATTAGTAATATTTGTTAATACTTTTTTCTTATTGCGATACTTGGTGCAATGCTCTTTCCACTTCTTCTTAGCATCTCGGTGTTCTCGTGGCGTCATATTCTCAACAAGCTTTCTAGTTCCCTTTTCTTTTTTCCTAAGGTACTTAAGACGTTCTTTTTCCCTAAGTTCTTCCCTCTTTTTAGGATCATTTTTAATCTTCGCATATCGCTTTCGCTCTGCTTCCCTTTTTTTTTGTAGAATCTCTTCTTTAGTTGCTTTTTTTTTCTTTGGCGCCATTATCTAATCTAAATCAATAAAAAATATAATTTAGGGGCTGTTTTACGTAACCAGATTTTTTGCAATTATTAACCCACCCCTTCTCGTCAGTAAAAGTAAGCAAAGCTTTTACCCCAGTACTTAAGTAAAACCTGAATGGCCCCTTAGACAGTCCCCTGGATGCAGAAACAGTCCCCTGTCTTGTAGAGAGACAGGGGACTGTTGCCAGGGGACTGTTTAATTTGATTTCATTTATGAGTAGTACAAAATTTTATTGAACTATGTAATTTTGCTGCAAATAGGAAATATGCATTTGTTGTAACAATTTAAATATTTGTAAGAATCATTAAAATACATAAATAGAAGTAAAAAATATTCTTACCAGAGGACTGACAGAGTGACAGGTTTCAACGCGGCTTCCACGGAAGGACGCTTGCACACTACTAAATAAGATGGCGTCCGGGCCGTCATGGCGGCAACCGCGCAAACTTCAGACTTGTTGCGTTTCGTTATAAGCAGAAAAGGCGTTGTTTAACCTTTAGGCTACGTGACACTTAATTTAAAATATAGACAGGGGGACTGTTCACAAAATGCGAAGACAAAGTTTCATAGCCTTTTTTTTAATTGTAAAATAATATTATTGTAAAATAAATAGGTCTCATTAACAATCAAATAATATTGATTTAATAATACATTCATTTCATTAATTCCAATAGATACTGTTTCGAATAATTTAGTTTGAAGTAACTACACTGCATTGGTGACATGCCAGGGGACTGGGTTTGAAGAACTATAAAAACGTTTTTAATATAAAAAAGTTTATTCTAATGGATTTTTAATGTTGAGCAGCGGTAGATTAAGGTATTGATTTTTGGAATCGTTTACGAAATATTTACGATCTTTAATTTTTTAAACAAAATTAGCCTGGGACAATGAGTTGCCCAGTTTACAGAGAAACGCCCTCATACATTATGTAGTTTGAGAAACTAAACTATGGTTAATATTCATTTATTTTATTTTTGTACATTTAGGAAACATGCAGAATCAAACAAAATAATATAAATAATGCTTAGACATTTTACATATTCCAAAACACTTTCCGCATATAGATAAAGTTTTCATTGGTACTTGTGATCAGACCCAACACTAAGTTTAATTAAAGATTTTAAATAAACTGAACTGTACATTACAAAATAAACTGTACATATTTTGCTTTAGTGACCTTAGACTACAAAATTTTAATCTTAATAAAACATCTATTGAAATTTTAAAGTGGTTGTACATCAAATGATCCAGCTATTACTTATAAATCTACTCTTTACATGAGTTAATACATTTATTTAATTCAATTAGTCTAGGAATTAAAATCTTGTTTATCCCAAATGGTACAAACTATAAAACATGTTATGTAAATTTCTTATATTATATCTAAATGGCGTTTATAGTGCAATTACTCTTAACATATGTATGTTATGTAATAAACAAGTGTTTATTATGCATAAAAACCTGAGACTAACTAAATAGTATTCATTGTATTAAAATTTTTAGTTAAACCACCAGATCATCACTAAAGCTTTGTTGTTAGTACTGGGAATTGAACTTTGACGATCGAGACTTATCTCGTACAGTTGGAACTTTTCTAATGGTTAGAAATAAGCTATATCTCCAATAACAATTTCATATACTTGTTGCATAGTTTTTGTCAGTTTTAGCATTTGTATGATACCTACATGCCTCATCCAAATTAAATGTTTCTTAGAATGTCCACAGTTTGAAATACCAGTATAATGAATATACCAGGATAGTGCAGCGGGGAAATATCACCCCCCGGAAAAGATATTGGTTGAAATTTTTTTATAAGAATGTACTAAGTTGTAATTTCCTGAAAAAAGTAATTTTATTAGTTGACATTGTTTCACCTCCCCTTTCCCCTCTAGTTAGGTAGGCCTGTGTAGTTAGAGTGGCCTTTTTTAAGAAAAGTGTACACACTATAATTTAGATATTTAATTGTATTCCCAAAAAAAAAGATATATGTAGGTAGAAATAATACTTGGCAGGGACTGCTCGATTACAACCTACTAGTCGCCGAAAGTAACTTTCAGTTTTTATTTGCACGGTGCAAACAGTAATTTAGCAATGTTTTGTTGACAGTTACACAATTTTGAAAATGGGGGTGCAGGATAGAGTCCGCCATTAGTTTCCCGGCACACTGGGGCGTGGGGGGCGTGGCGCGGGGGGTCGGCGTCCCCGTGCCGCCCCCCGGAGACCTCCTCGCCACCATCTCCATGTTCGAGCAGCAGATCAAGGCCGAGCCTATGAGGTGAGTACTGCACATCCTTTCATAATGTTATGTTTAGTCCAGCAAGAAATTGCTTTACCAGTTTTGAGGACATTTGCCAGTGATGGAAATTAAGAGGCTCCGTATACTACTGGTTTTTCATCTGAATGAAAAAAAATATATTGTCATCTCCTAGTCGCATTTTGTAGCCATAGTAAAAGTTGTTCATTTTGACGAGCCCAACTAAGTTTCTCAGACCAATGCGGTGGGTCATATTACAAACAGTATAAGGACACCCTTTTACATTCAAATCTAAATTAAAATTGGACTTCCTACTGCCGAAACGCACAGAAGACACGCAGGTGGATTTGCCATATCAAATAGGTCTTGTAGATTTGTCAAACCTATGCAAATCACTTTTTCTTGGTTGATAAATACCTTTTTTTTTTTCGTGGGGAAATCCGTTATGGATACCCCACCGCTGGTGGAGACAACTGCGGGGTTATATGGGACTCGCACCCACTAAAACCCCACGGTGACCACTCGCGCGTTACTGCCGGGGCCCCCGGAACGACCTTAGCCACTACATCAAGGGCGGCCCCAGCCGCGCTAGGCCCTTACGGACCATCTCCGGCAATCGCGGCGGTACCAGGGTCACGGCGGTACCGCCATCGTCCTCGGGGACCGTAATTTAAGCGCACGAGTCCCCGCCCGTACGCTACAGCTCCCACGCCCTTTCAGTCGCCTCTTACGACAGGCAAGGGATAACCTCAGACCTATTCTTATGCCCGGAACTGCTGGGCTATGGTTCATAAATACCTAGCCTACCTATCTAAAATTGAACTACGATAACCTACTGAAACCGCACCTTCCGTTATACTGGGTCTCAATTCTTGTACCAAAACTCCTAATTACGTATGTCGCCGTCAATATGATGAAGACGTGAAGTTGCAGTCTCGGCAGTGCTCGGTAACAATTAAAGTCCAATTGTGTCTAGTTCTGCCGCTTGCAGCATTAAGATTGACAGTTTCCAATAGTTTCCATGCCCATAGGTTCTTGTTGCATAAATAATAATTGTAGTTATAAGTTTGTAGTAGTAAGCATAGTTGTCTTTTAATTGGAACGTATTTATGTCTGAAGGCATGAAAAGGACTCTTGGGTATTGTGCGAAGACACAGTGAAGAAACGCTCTTACAAAATAACGTGTAAAGGTACTAACACAAAATGCAAAATTGTCAACTATCGAGGTTTTTGACTTGATACATATATTATTAAAATACGTGTATCGCGCTTTATAAAGTCCTGAAGCCGACTTAAACTTACAACGCTACACTGAACTTTTGTTCTAACACAGTTGTAAGACAAGTCGCAGACTTATTTTTTAGAAATAGTCTTGTCGTCTCTAAATACGAATTCCTTCCTGTATCTTTACTTAAAGTTATTTTTATAAATGTAGCCCTAAAAGTCTGCTAGTGTGTTAGTATATTTAACCATATAGGTAAGGGCGGTGGACTACTACAAAGAAGTTCAATTAAATTGTAATAATTGTAGTAAGAAGTGACCTTAAACAAAGAAGAATGATTTTTTTTTCATAATGGCGGTTTTGTCGCGTCAAGTACATACATAATACTAAACGCGCATCATACGCACATTAGGATTAGAATCAAGATTCGGTGAGCAATTTTAGTAAATAACAGGTTATTGGTGTTAATAGTTAGTTGAAGGCGGTTACACTATTATAATCGACTACAATGACCATAAATCTGAAACCATCTTTTACAAGTACCTTACAATAAACGAGGTTCAGTAAGTTTTATCAAAACTCGCGGTATGTAGTTAAACAGGCCTGGCAAGTAAAATTAGAAACAATTGCAATACTCATTCGCATAAGAAAGTAGAAAGGTGTAATCATGCTAAAATCTGTCTAAGAGTACCTACACGTTAACATAAAGCTACTAATTAGTCTTCGTTCTAACTAAGAAGAAATTGTTAATATAGACAAACAGGGGCGGTACGTCCATAGAAGCAAATAAGCTCTGCATACCCTGGCAAATTGACTAAAACAATTAGCGTAGTTAGGTATGTATAACACATTTAGTCGTCACGTAGGTACTGTAAATTAGGCAATTTATCTATAACAGACTTTCGGTTATTTAAAATGTGTATCGAAAACACAAATTCGCTCTAGACCAATCAAAACACTAATCTTCATTAATCTATTCTTCCGCGTGTCAACGAAAACAAATTCGTGCAATGTTGCCTCATCGTTCCATCGATAGGTAACACAAATTTCGCCTCAACCAATCAAAACATAGTATTTAGCGCATCAACGAAAACAAATTCATGGGACGTTGCCGCTTCGTTGCATCGTCTAGCCCGGGGAAGCTGCTAGACCTCAAGCTTCCTATTTTTTCTCTTTCTCTGTATACATCCCTTTCACCTCGGTCTATTAGCGCCGGAGCGTTACTATGAAAAATATGGAGAAACTTATGCCACAGCGTAAGCGCAGCTTCTTCCGCGTTTTTTCATACATTATTGGAATAATAAGGGCTAGAATGCTATGACAGTGCGTAAATATGTGCGACAGAGAAAGAGTGTGTGTCAGCGAGCGAGAGAGGTGCCGGCCATGTTGACATATTGCAAGTATTGTTTATTTACAATGGAATATGCATTGTTTTAGGTTATGTACGTTCATTCGAGCCTTTTTTTTATAGAATAATTAAATTAGACAAAAATGGAGACTAAGGTGTGAAAGTGATGTGTGTAAAAGTGTTTGTGGGTCGATTCTCTGAACTAAATATGAGTGAAAAGTGCAGAGTCGCGGACGAATTTCGCCGGGATTGTTTTTATTTGAACTTGGAGCAAACACAAGGTATATTATGAGGTAGTTTATTGTTTTTTTAGTGTATTTACTTAGTTAGGCAGACTAAGGTATTATGTAGTGCTTTGGGAAGAGGAAGGCATCCACATTCCACAACGATCTTTTCAGTTCTGTTTCTGGCATACAGCGCCTGAATCAGCTGCTTAGCAAAATTTTGGGAAGTAACGTAATTAGATATTAATTTTGCTAAACTAGTGATTGATGTTGTAATCTTCTATTGAAATATTTTGTAGTCTGGCACAAAATTGGTACCTACTTAATGTTATTTTAGTGTCGTATGTACCTACTCATAGGAGACAGCTTACCCTGATGAAAATTTCACGGCCCGCCACTGTTTGAGCAGAGATCTGTTCTTGAGGAGTGTTTCAGAATACGGGTTTCAGTGTTCTCCGTGACATTCTTACCTCGCGACCGGAATGAAGACTAAGAAGAATACTAACATATACATGGGTTTATGGAACTAAAATGGTTTGTTTTTAGACTACTGGATATTTTTTTTCACGAACATCATGTATGTCTTTAGGATTCAATATGTATGGGCCTCGAGACATGTGGCCTGGATACAGAACAGTTCATATAAAATATCTAACTATAATAATTAAGTAGTTCATGAATTCAATCTTCTGGGACAAAGATAGCAAGTAGGTACCTACTTTGTGGGTAAATATATGCACAAATTGTGGTCGTAAATGTCAACCACCAAACCAATAAATTACTAAAGGTCTTCTAACATCCCTTGTCTCGCCTCCTTATATTGGTTTCAGTTATTAACTGGTTTTTTGTCCAATTCCAACGCGCTACACACATTATATAATATAGTCAGTTACTTCTACTGAACTTGGCTTTTTAACGCCCTTGCGGTATTTATTGGCAATGTGCATAATAGAATCTCTCAACCGATACTACGCCAACGTGGAAAAGATTTATCGACGTGACACAAAACCGGAAGAACATCCCAAGACCACCGCCGATAGCCCTTCAAGCTATTAGTGAAAACATTTCCCCATCACTGAACTTTGGGAGGTGCTGAACAAAAAGCTTCCGTCAAAAATCTATCTCTGTCCGCCTTAACGTTTCCGAGTGAGACAGGGCATTAAGTTGGGAACTGTAGCAGCGAGTTTGCGTTGAAAGTACGCCGGTTAAACTCTCTGATATATTGCGAACATTCCAGAATACATTACCCTTTTTTGCGCCGTCCCTTGTTCGGGTGACAGACAGGGGCGGCGTTGGAAACAATTTGGTCAGCCCGCTTCGGTGCTCACTCATTTGTATGATCCGTCCGTGCTACTCGAATTTATGAAAGGAGTGTGTACTGTTGACTGACCTATTTAGAGAGTACCCTAAATTTCATACATGGAAATATTAGCGTTTTTGTTGTTTTTTGTCGATCCTTTGTTCGGCATTTTATCAGAAATTTGTAACTGGATTATTTCATTTTCGGGCAGTTGGAAAATGTTTGGGCTGGACTGTGTTGGTTATGCGAGGACAGGTAGATATAATCTGGATAATTCCATGAATATCCAAATATTTACAGAAAAGTTTCAACTAAAAGCACCTATCTGGTAAATTTAAGATAGTTTATCTTGAACAGGTCAGAATAAAGAAGCTGCATTGTGAAAGTATCGAATATGGAGAGCTGGAAATCGTTTTAAATGCAAATATTATGGAAATTGTAATCTCAATTCGCAATTTTCGAAACGGAATTCCATCCGTGGACGTTGATCGTAACAAATTGTCCTGTCTGTGCGGTCTCCCAGATGTCCACGAACGGAGCCAGCCTGAAAAGCAAAAGGAATTTTAGGTACCAATTTCTCACAGGTAAATACGAACATCCAGCTGAGTAGCTAGTAGTTTCTGCCGCGTATACAGGCTGGCTGAGCCTATTGTATCTTCTGCTTTACTACAAGAGGGAGACGGAACTAAAACATAACAGACTGTGAAGGATATTCGAAAAGATATAAAAGAACTGTATGCTAAGTTTCGTTGCTAATATGCTTATTTATTTAATACTTGCCTACCCCTCTTTGGGATTAAAGGCGTGAAGTGTATTTATTTTATTTGTTTAATACTTTTTGCACCAAAAGTTTGTGCTGGACCAAAGTATTCTCTACCGGCCAAGATCACTGGTGGGAAAAAATGTGCGGGTCAGTATTAAAATTGTAAGTTAATACAATAATAAACTTAAGTAGGCATATGCTTCCATTACACGATTATACGTGGTGTCTAAGCCATTACTGAATTTTCTAAATACATCAAATAAGAAAGCTGACTGACAATCAACGCACAGCGTTGGCTAAACGTAGAAACTTGAAATTTGGCAGGGACTTAGCCTTAGGTGCCAAAGCGGTGCACAAAGAAAGGAATCTATTAAGAAAAACTTTTCATATGAAAAGTCTAAACCGAAGGTTCTAGTAAGTTAATCTTAAAAGATAGACATATACTGTCGTGGACATTCTTTCATACATATATTTTTGAAGCCCTCAAAATTGTTTTTTTTTTGCCCGAAAAATTTTCCCCGTTTTTTCACATTTTCCATTATTTCTTCGCTCCTAATGTTATATAGCCTGATGTTATATAGCCTAAAGCCTTCCTCGATAGATGGTATATTCAACACAAAACGTTTTTTTCAATTCGAACCTGTAGTCCCTGAGATTAGCGCGTTCAAACAAACAAACAAACAAACTCTTCAGCTTTATAATGTTAGTACAGATATGAGTCACAGTGTCTTAATCTAATATATAAAAAAAAAATATCTGTGTACCATTCGTACACGCTCAGAAACTATCCCACCTACACGCAGTTGAAAACATTTTTACGACGAACTCCATCAGGTTCAGCTTCTGTATCTGCAAGTTATTGCTTATTTGGTAAAACATCGTACGGCATTACTGTAATAGCGAAAGGGTTGGAGAACGACTGTTATTATAGCAGCCGATATAGACCGGCTCTCATTTGTATGCGGGACAGAACAGCCTCTCAAATTACGGTTACACCTCACTTACGGAGATAGTATAGGCGTTTAGCTAGCACCGTGCCGCCTTCACGCAACATAATGTTCCAAACGTTCACCAGATATTTGTCCAGGGAGGGGACGTGAACGGATTTTGCCACAATAACATTTGAGTCACGCCTCTTATCCCCATAAATGTTATTTGTAATCGATATCCTCACGTGGTAACACTATCGAATACAAAGTTTCCGCATAAAACTTCTACTGATTATAGTTTTATCCTTATTCGATACCCAACTAACGAGAGTTCCTTAAATCAACGTCGGCAAATAGAGACAGAGATGTACTAATAGAAAACCTTTTAATTTTTGCTAGTAAACTGAGTTGTTACCTGGCGCAAGGCAAAGAAATGTCCAGTGAACCCCACCCTACAAAGACGTGTTTTCCTTTGTTCCAATTTGAAACAATATGTAAAAACTCATGTCACAATCTTGCACCGATCATAGGATAGGATCAGATCGGCAAAAGGCACTAAGGTACAACAGATTGCGGCCTGCTACCTGTCTTCAGAACCAAGCCCTTAAAACTTCTTAAAAGTCTTCCCATCCTGCCTCTAATAGCATTTAACATCTAATAGCCTATAACGGCGATGGGTTCACCTCCTATCACGTTGGTTTTAATACTTACGCTTGGTGAACCGTGAGCATTTTGTTAGCAAGTGCACTCTGTCTGCCCGCTTTGGAAATAACAGTGTTTTTATTTATTTTAATCGATAGCTGCTGACTTAGCTTTACTTTTCTTCCAGCTGCCCACATTTTGTTTATTTGTTGTTTTCTGCTCTACGTCTCAAGTTGATAGCTAATTAGTATGTTTACTTATCATCACTGAAGGAAACAGTAGGTTGGTGTTTTTTTTTTTCTTATTGCTACATTTAAAAACACTGTGCCGGTACATTAGTACTTCCAGGAAAGGCTTTTAGAAAAATACGGAGAATATAAATGTAAAGTAGCAGTAACAGAGGTCTCTCGAAATCGCTCGTGTTTCGTATTTTTTTATAAAACAAGCTTAAATGAGGAAAATGAAAGGATTAATTACTGTAAATAGGAAGAAATTAGACATACTGCTGGTCCTTTTACAAGCAGTATGTCTAATTTCTTTACTTTACATTGATTGCTGGTCAGTCAAGCCGCTTTTCCTTAAATGTAGGTTTACAAAAAAAAACACCATGTTTTGCAACGAGTATATTAACTATATTGATAGCTACAGAAAGTCGACGTTTCGTTTGAATATAATTTAATTAGTTGCTTTAACAGGAGATTTATCCGCCATATTTAATGTAGGTACCCACCTACATTAAATATGGCGGCTAAATTAGTAAAGATCAATAGATAGATACAAAAGTATATTTTCTAGAGACCTTTATCATCAATTCAAAAAATTACATGTTGCTTGACTGAACAGTCTGAATTTTTATGAGCATTGCAAATATAAAAACAATTGCCCCATTATTTGGAGGTTTCTCTAGTTAAGATCACAGTTACATATAGAAAAGTACAAAAAAAATCTAAGAAAATTTTGTATAAGTGTTGTATAAAAGCTCATGCGTGCCTCATTTCCTATTCAAAACAATAAAATATCTACCTAATTTATTTTTCTGATAGGTGACGACTGATACTCACGCAGACAATAAAAGATATACATTAGTTTATCAAAATATAACAGTAAAAGTATGTAAAAGCCAGATTCCCATCATGGGACCATGCGAAAATGAACACAGAAGTACTAAAAATATGCTCTAATATACCTTCGTAATGTGAATATCACTTCCAAAGTTCTAATAGATGCGAAAATTAAGTTGCAGCGACCGGTAGCGTAAAGTTTACTTACCTATTTGAAATTTCCAGCTTAATATTATATTGTTCACTTTGTCTTGGTAAAGCTTGGGAAAATTAATTGTTTAGTCCCCACACTAACAAAGTAGCAACTAGAAGTCTCAAAATCCTGGAGCCTAAATTCTATAAACGGAAAGCCTCTTCTCCATCATCAGCGCCAGAATACCTTGAGCTTTCATCTCGTATCATTTCTATTAGCTAAGTACTGTATCACTTTTCAGTGTTCAGTAGAACCGAGATTGCAAAGGTCTTAGCATCCAGAACTATGGTATAGAAACTAGGCTACTTGGAATTTGGGTTTTATCTTGAGCCTTGAAATGCAAGATATTACGTCGCGTGATGGTCCAGGATCGATAGTTTTGTATAGTTCGACGTTGTTACGAGTGTATGAACTATAATATGCAGAAATTCTACTGTACCCGGTGTGCCAATGCAGCTGTAAACAGATTGTTCCGTCAATTATTTCCCCGCCACGCCGGGAAACCAGCGGAGCTTACTGAATACATAATTGTTTTGAATATTGCAACATTTTCAGGTCAAGTGTTTTTATTATCTCAGATATTGGTGATTTGAAAGCAGTTATTCTCGTTCCCGTTGGTATTTCAAGACAAATTATGGCTATAATATTGTACATTTTTATTACAATGCGAACAATTCGTGTGAAAAATGTTGAAATATCCATGAGGTCATTGGTCCACACGAACTTATTTTTTAATTATAAATGTTAATTTCATTGATTACTTGTTTAATATCGACTGATGATTTGACCAAGATGGCTGGATGTCGAAAAAAATCAATCACAATATGTTTTCAGGATCTTTCTATTAAGTTTCAGATAAAAACCCTGTACCAGTTCGAACAAAACATGCTTATACATTGAAAATTAGACATACCATGATGAGCTCCTTCTGGTACTCAGGCAATATCATGACTGTTTTCTTTCACCGTAACAGCATTCTGTTATTTATAATGAAATAAAAACGTGGATATAATAATATATTTAATTCAACTCCGTTCTGAGAGTTAAGGCCGATTAAGACGGTATTATTTTACATCAAAATTGATTCTGAAATTTTTTTATGCCATGTAAACTATAATATTATGCTCTATCTATAATATAAAAATGAATCGCAAAATGTGTTGGTAACCGCATAACTCCGGAACGGGTGGATCGATTTCGCTAATTCTTATTTTATTGTGCTTATTAATGACAGCAGAAGGTTCTTATGAAAAAAAATACATCCACTGCTGGACACATGCCACCCTTAACGATATACTAAGACAGGACAACGTCTGTCGCGTCCACTAGTTTTACATAAAACAAATAACGGATAGTTAATTGCTTTCAATTATTGCTCTCAAACGTACCTACCGGCAATGGATAGTAGAGGTATCCATGGGCCTTTCTCTACTAATATTAACTCAATCATTCATTCCTGTCGAAATTCAATGTACTACTGATTTTATATTTAGTTTAAGATTTAAAAAAAATACCCTTCACGCCTTTTAATCGCAAAGCGGGGTAGGCAGAGGCACTTGCTAAAGCAAATGCCCACGGTTCAACAAGCGTATTTAATCCCGCGTGGCAAGGGGTGAGCCCATCGCCGTTATAGGGTTCACACACCTTGTGGTGTGCGGGTTTCATCACGATGTTGTCCTTCACCGTATGAGCGTTGTGTTGCGTACATAGGCTCTGAAAAACAGTCCCATTGGTACACGTCCAGTAGCCGGACTCGAACCCGCGACCTCCCGGTTACAAGTCAAGTATCCGACCAACTGGACCACAGACGCTCTTGGGTCTTGCGCCTGGGTTGATCTAACTAATATTTATCCACATTAAATTTCTCCATATCACGTCCTCCGAGATGACCACAATAAAGTTTAAACCTTTTTATACTTATTATGTTAAATTTTGTGTCCATGAATGTCGCTTCTTAACAAAAAGCGATGTTATTGTACTTTTTCTTTAATGTAGGTTTGTATATAAGTCACCATGTTTTTCAACGAGAATTTTTGATAGCTACTGAATGTCGACATTTCGTTTAAACATAAATTAATTAGTTGCTTTTAGAGAAGATAGGGTACCTGCAGTAAATATGGCTGGTAATAATGTGTGAAGAAAATTCTATTTTGTGAAGAGAGAATACAACAACGCAAATGACAGTATGTACAGTTAACGAAGAATCTAAACCACTTTTTTGGTCGACGACGGTACGTACGCCTTGCCCCATCACTAAAATCCACACTCCACTGAACTAAATCGCTTAAAGTCGCGCACCTCCCCAACTGCTATTACATTAGTTCGCTTCATTTCCGTAAGAATTTCTTTTTTTTAAATACGAGCAAAAAAAATTATTGAGGTCGATTACTGAAGTAGGTTTTATGCAAAGAGGTTGGGAATGAGAATAAATCCTTTGCCATGGTGTGGGTGTACACCCGAAGAGGCTCTCTGGCAAATTGGCTGGAAACCTGTGTATGTTCCGGGGGTCGATTATGATTAGAATAATCCCCTCGATCGGTGGACGAATAGTGATAGTGATAAGCCGTCAGCTCATCGTCAAATAATCCCTGTCGTATTAGATCCGTTTTTACGCTGATTTAGAAGAAATACAGTTTGTAACATAAGTATTATATGCCTAAGACCAACACGGGATAGAAAACCATCGAAGTGACATCAAATAACTTAAAGAACAAAGAACCGACTTCAACCAGTAAGACATATATGTGGTTTTCTCGTGGATGCCATTGGAACTGAACCAAATTTATATGGGACCAAACGGGAAGCACCAGCTATCAAATAAAAAAAAAGATCCGAAGCGGTTTACCCAGGCGAAAGTTCTGAGGTAATAAACATAAAAAAATACCTTTATTTTTATAATACCTTTTTTTTTAAGTCGGTTAAAACATAGTAAATTTTTCAGAGCCACTCTTTAATTCTGCCCCTGTATGTAGGTACGTGTACTATAGTGAAATAATGATCACCATAAACCAGATACATAAACAGTTTCGCAATTTTAGGAAATCTAATCTTGTTTCGATGGATAGTGCTCCATATTATAACAAAACAAGATTAAAGGTAGTAAAAAGTTGAGTAAAAGTTGAAGGTGCTTTTAACCTTCAACAAACCAAGAAAATTACAAATAGTTGCATGAAATCACATTGAATATTCGCCGAAAGATCCATAACGGACTGTACTTCATAATGAACAGTTTTGAAAAAACGACATTTTGTAAAACGATGAAGATTCCTGTTTCACAACCGGGCTCCGACGAAGCCGCAAAATGGAATGCGGGTTTTGCCCGACATGCTTGACTTACGTAGATCGCTCTACAGTGGCGTAGTGCATTCGTCGATTCGTCGAGCTAGTTAGCTCGATCTTCGATCGATCGTAGGAAAGTGCTCGACGCGGACTGGAAGATGCACCCATTTGTGCCAATCACTGCACACTGGATATTGAAAAGTTCCGTTTCCGGGAAGTGCAGATTAAAGCACGTCTTGGAATTATAATGATGGAAGTGAGAAAAATGTTAAAGAATAGTCTATTTTTTCAATATATTTTATTTGTAGAATTCTTGTCATGACTTCTGAATGGGTCCATTTTTTTTTATTTTAGCAGTAGAAAAACTACCTACCTTAAAAACAATCGATGTGTCACCTTGTACCGAATAGAATAAACGAATACAGCGGACTCCACGTTGTTTTTCTAAATGATAACTACAATGTCAATATGTCTACTTGTTTACAAAGCACTGAACTGAACAGAGCTTTCCAGATACCCTTTACCGCAAGAAATAATACGCGTTATTTTTAACGTTAGCTATTGTACACATATAGGGCGGTGCTAATAATGGTGGAGTTAATTAATAAACACTTTATTGTATACTAGATAATACATAAATGTACACTGATGATACAATGGTCAGGTTACAAATGGCGACCTTATCGCTGAAAGCGATTTCTTCCAAGTTACCTTTTTATTGACAAGACATACAAAGTGTTGGCAGGTACGTCTAACTATTCCGAAGAAACATCAAATTCAACATAAATCGTCATCATCATCATCAGCCCATACTTGTCCACTGCTGGACATAGGCCTCTCCAATTGCACGCCACTGTGATCTGTTTTCGGCTTCTCGCATCCATAAATCGTCAGTTGTATGTCAAATTACGGAATAACCTGTTTCTCTCTAATAACCTTTGCACAAGTGACAGCGCGTTTATTGGTCAGGGGGTTAGTGTTTGATTGGTACTACGGTACATGTGCCGACGCGTCAGGCCGGCCGCACCGGGCACACTGCGGCTGTTGTAGCTCGCTGTTCGACTTGATTAAATCATGTTGCACAGTAGGTATGACGGTTGGTTTAATAAGAGTGAACAGTAATTTACAGTCGGCCAAGAATCTGGAGGCCAAGGCTGCAGCACTCTCGCAACTGCGTTGCTCTGGCATCGCATGTTCTTCATTACTGGATTCATTACTCATGGTATTTTAGTAAATCAGCTATGCAAGTCGTTTGTCTTGTTTCATGTAAATACGAGAGTGCAGCAGGCTCGGCCCTCTGGTCTACCACCACAATAAAGCATTTTTTTTACTTTTTCTTTTATAATAAAAAAGAACTTCAATTTGCGCTAGTAGCCCAACCCCAAGGATTTTTTAAAGTTCCCCTCGTTTTATCGGGTTTGAAAATATCATCATCAAAATCATATACGTTCATTCATAAACGACGAAGTTACCAAATCAACGTAAAAAATGTCCTACTAAAAAGTACCTACGGTCAAATTGAGAAAGACTCCTTTTTTAAAGTCGCTTCAAAACTCTACCTTAATGATGTTTTAGTGACACAGGAAGTGTCATCAAAACTGATAAACCACTTTCTGTTACTGTCGAACATACAGTCAATTATCTTTTAGAGTAGGTAGACATCCTTTAAAATAAAATAAAAAGCAATTAATTACACTTCACGACTTCTAATCAAGTGATTATATTCTCTTTATTCTAATCGCAAAGCAGTGTAGGCAGAGACACAAGTGATATTCTTTTAACCAAAATGTGAATTACCAAAATTACCTAAAATGTTATTGTTTATAGAAAGAAAGAAAGAAAAATAATTTTATTCTCATAATTATGGCGGTGGTACCGCAAACACACGTAACACAGAGAAGAAAAAACATACAAAGAACAACAAAAAGAGAGACAATTACAAAAATAAAACAACATTAACACATACAGACATAGTTGTCAGCAACCACATATCGTTGTATAAATAACGTTTTAATAAATAAAGATTGCTAAAAATCTCTAATTGTTCTGATTAGAGTTAGAGAGAGACCGGGCGCCACTCGGTAACTCTTAAAAATCAATTAGTTCATTTTCCACCATAGAATTTTAGCAAAATCCCCTTTTTGATCACCTTTATAACTTTATTTCGGTCCATTTTACTCTCGTGTCCTTTTGAATGGATAATGTGGCGTATAAATTTCCCCTTTTTGAGTTGGGACGTGGCCTCTCAAAAGGCGGTGCGAATGAATTTTGCCTTATACAAGGATACAATGTTAGCATAAATTACCTGAGGTTCTAAAACTGGTTCAACTTATAAAATAACGAAATGGTTGACCCAGAAATCTGTTTTGCCTAAAGGAGGCTATTGGTGTCCAGTCTCTAGAGTAATAATCCCTTTCCCACCCCATATGTCACCTTCGATCGCCTTGCATTGGATGAAATACAGCTAGTTAGGCTATAAATAATACAATCATGGTGGCGATTGTTTCCAAAATCCGAAATGGAAACAATCGCCATCTGAGACATGTGTGTCCACATCAGAGGCTGAGGTAGTTATGTGGCTGATGATTACCAATTGTGCTGTCACTTAGCTAGCGGAACTTATTCCGTTTTTTACACACAACTCACAAGTTAAGTTGCGCTTAGTACATCTTCGGAATAGTTATTCCGCCATTATCAGTTCATAAGTGTTTGTTACATTAGGCCTTACCCTCCCTAAGATTCCTGTTTGTAGTGCGAAATCTTTACCGTAAGTTACCAATGGTTTCAAAACATTTACACAAAAAAGTAACTATTGGTAAGTATTTATTATGTCCGCTTCAAAAGTTCTCTCTGATTTTCCAATTGTTCCGCAAATTGATTGGTAAGGTTGAATATCCAGCAATACTCACTGATTTAACCAATTAACGTTCGACGTCTGCCTCTACCATCGTAGTATGGTTACCTAGTTCTGCATCAAAACATTCTCAGTGAAATTGGTTTGTGCATCTGACACACTAGAACCAAAATCATATTGCACTTTTTCCGTATTATTCCTGTCTGATTTCTTCCTGGGGATTGAATTCTTTAACTTTAAAAGTTTAAAATACTTTTAGGTATTTTAGAGCTGAAGACATATTTTATGTTAGAATGATGGCATTTTGATAATAAGTTCTTGCCCGCCGGACGGGAATTATTTTTTATGAGGGACCGGTTGCCCTCGTCCAGCATTGACGTCTTGTGGATGATGATGATGGTGAATAGATTAAGGAGGCATTTTAAAACTCATTTTCCTTTATGACATAGTGGTCACTACTAGTTTCTGTGTCGATTGTCAATTAGACACAACTAAATACGACGTGACATTTCGTTAATATTTATTTAAGGTGTTTCAAGAAGTTTCAAAGAGGATATGACTGATGATCAACATAGAACAGTATGCGTTGCGGCGAAGCGTCATCTTATGATAAAATAGCTAACTATTTTTTTTTAATAAAAATGCTTAATTGTGCCATTAAATTTTTATTCTTGTTTTCAAATTCTCTTTACAATTTTGTCATTAAAAATTGTGTCAAAGAGTTTTTCGTTTTCGAATGTGCCAAAGAGTTGTCCACATGGAGGAAAATCAAGACTGACAAAACAACCAGCTTCTATACAAGAAAGTGTGACTCTGTGTATAAGTTTCTGTATGAAAACAAATCCATTGCAATGCGGGCTACTACCAACTTAATCGTTTTTAAGACACTGTCGTTGCAGTAACTCCCATTCTAATCCAAGACGTTATCCTTACCTAATCTAAGTTTCTCAAACTTTCGCATTCACTGCTGAACTTTAATCTAATCTTCCGAGCGGAGCCCGAAGTTAGAGAAACATTGCATTACCTGAAATGAGGCGGAGACCAAACAACGAAGGTAGAGGTAGCTGGTAGAGGTAGTGGGTGTTTTATATGGACCAGCTAATCATAAAGGTTTCGTATTGCCGAAGTCCAGATAAACCTGGTTGTCCAGACCAGACCATACTTTCACAAAAGCTTTACGCTTGCGCCATTTTAAATAATGAGTGAGTTAAAGCTTTATGTTGCATTTATTAAAACTTAAGCAATTACTTAGAGTTCGATATTGCATGTCACAGTTTAATACATACACTCACGTCGATTATCCTTGGTGATGTAGAGAGAGATCCTTCGAGAAACACGAGCAGAGATATCATCGTAGTGGGTCAATTCTACTATTGCAATAAAAGAGCGATAAATATTTTTTAAGGAAACGCGCTCTGACGTTATTTTAAAAGTTTAAACCGGGTATTACGGCGCGAAAATTTACCAAAGATAAGCATTCAGATTGTAACTGTGTCGAAACGTCGAGCAAAAGACTAAGGTATGCTTAATGCTTAATGCTTATCTTTGGTAAATTTTCGCGCCGTCATACCAGGTTTAACTCTTTCCCGGACAGTGAACGGCTATAGCCATCATAACATTAAAAAACCTATTGTGTTCTTTTACTGTCCGGCAATGTGTTAAACATAAAATAGAGCGATAGTAATAAAATTGCTTCTACAGCAATGTACTTACACTGCTGTTTTTGTTAGAGTCGATTTCCGCTAATATCGTAAAGGCGAAAGTAAGTTTTGATAGAAGGATGTTTGTTACACTTGCACGCGAAAACTGCTGAAATTTAAGAAAATAATATGGCTTATACGTAGGAGTAACACATACTGAATTTCCCACTCAGAAAATCACAAGGGAACGAGATAACGCGGGGAACAACTAGTCTTAAATAGATGTTGATTGAAATGTGAATAAAGCCCGACAGTTAATTTTATAGCTTACATCAAACTTTATTTTTACTAAGAATTTTCAATAACTTCCCTCAAAGTTTTTTATAATATAAGTATTTCAATATTCTTAGTAAATATCTGGAGTCCCAAGTCTTACGCCTAATAACTTTAGCAGCAAAAGTAAACTTACGAAGATTAAGTATTAAGTACGTTATTACAAACATGCAAAATCACAAAATAATTTCATCTCTCCATACTTCAGTACCCTCGTAAGTTTACTGAAACAAAGCTAAGGTCGGGCAAATCTGGAGCAGGCAGATTTGGGTCGCACAGGTCCTGAGGCCATCTGTATTGGGTGACAAAGTAAACAGTACAATTATAAAATGAGCTCACAATCTAAAAAGGTTTATAACTATCGTTAACTCAGCTCAACGCGGTGTGTGTAAGTTTATATGTCCAAGAGGGTACAAAGCTTAAATCGTCTATTGTTTGTGCTTCATTCCCTGAATATGACCTGAAGACAATCGCTCTTCAGTGAATGGCTCCGGGAAACCTCCGGAGGCAACTGAATTCGTAACTGTTACAGTGGTAATAATTAGAACGTCCCGCTCTGTTCGCGGACGTGGAAATAATGTTTTTTGTTACATAGGTATCTTCTTACATTGCTTAAAATGGGACTTTAGGTATATTCGAGACGCTAAAGGGAGATTTCAGCTCTTACAGACGTATTCATAAAAAGTTAAAACGTTGACGTTATACAAAGTCAAATTAAAAACGTTAGCGAAACTCGAGAAACGAAAAAAAAACCTCATCATAAGTATAATGTTGTAATTATATTAATGTATGAAATGTGAAATTTATTTTTCTTTTTTAACTTAGTGTTCCTAGGGGAAAGATTGTTTGGTATCACGGGCTTTTTGATTTAACGTTGTCTAACTCTAAGTCTTTTTTTTTAATGGCAATCTATTAGCTTGTGTCAATAATTTTTGCCAGTGTCGAGTGTAATACGCAACGTGGTAGGTAATAACAGTCGTCAATCGTCAAAGTCGTGTCAAAGTCTCATTGAAACGTGAGGGTGGACCATCAAATTTCAATGCTGCGTGGAACATTATACGGGAATAACAAATTGATCAAATAGGAGTCCTCTCCTTTACTTCACACTCTCACTACATTATTTTTCATCACTAGCACATTATTACACTAAATCCACCGAAAAATTACTTCAGAAAATGAGAAATAAAGAACGCCATTTGCATCTCATTGCTTCCCGTCACAAAATCCGATTTAACGTTGTATAGTGACGTTAAGTAGTTTGTACGTTTTTGACGTGCAGACGTGACGTGACATGAGTTCTAATAACATTTATTAATACGACGAATAAGGATTAATACAGCCTCAAACGCTGCTTTGTCAAATAATCGGTACAATAAGCGACAGTTCTATACAAGATATCGACAATGAAAAGTCAGCGTCAGCTTTATGAATGTCACCATTTATTGGGAACCACATTGATCACATAATTCACTTCACAGCTTTTAATCAAAGCGGACGAGGCAATATTACTTACTTGTAAATCCAGAGTGTTTCAAATTCGTAATCTAGGTCTGATTATGGATAGTTGCAATTTGGCGGTGATTTTCAAAATTGCTTTTTCAGGACCAAGGTTCTCTACCAGATGCATCGGTACATTGCGTACAGGAATAAGATATACGCTTTCTGTGCAATCTGCCGGCTACTGGTGAAGACCCATAGCTTACCACTTTTCCTTTCCACATAACACCCATAATAGTACACGAAATGGATGTTAAGCGACTGCTTATCACTAACATTATGTTTTTCGTTGCGATTTAAATAGCTAATATTGTCTGTTTAGACTCAACATTTATGTAAGAACAACATTACATAATCGTACTCGGTGGCTTAAGAACAAAAAAAAACGTTAATTTATTAGTTCTAGTGACGTAAGATCAATACCGGCTTTGAATCTCGAGTTGCGATTGGCTCAAAAAGGAATGTAGGTATCATATAACACGAAATGAACAGTCTGATTAGTCATATTGTGCCTACGGGCCTTTGAGTAGACTTGTATCATTTTCAAGAGAGTGCTAGAGGTACATTAAAGTTGTACAGTATGATTAAACTTAAATATTGCACTCGTATTGTTGCAAAAGTTTAGCATCCTAAGGTATTTTGCTCTAAGAAACGTTACATTCGGTCTAAGCTTAATAGGGTCCAGATTCTAGAGTACACTCCTGTTGCCGGGCAAAGGCACGTGTATAACGGTACTCTCCTACTTGGAAAACTATATTGGGCTACCGAAATACAAAACAACTAACAATTTTCCGTAAGTTTTCTCCCTGGATATTGAGATGGATTGACCAACGGGTCAATCAACAAAATCCTTAACTAACGAGTTAAGGATTTTGTCGGACATCCAGTCGGCAAGAGGACACAGGAATAATCTGCTGAGAACGAACTCAGGACCGCGGGTGTGATCTCCACAGCCAGCGACATCAAATCGGTGGGTTTGACCAAAGATCTGTAGGACCCTATGTTCCTACATACATCTTTTGTCAAACGTTGTGATCAAATGCCTCATTTCAATAATTTAAGATGATCTTGCTTAGTACAAACTATAAAGGCATGCTACTTTGCAAAGCGTTTAGGTGATGTGAGGGTCCGGGTAACTAGATGTCGCCCCAGAAGGACATACATCGACCAAATTGTCGATTGGATTGGTAGGTGGCTTGAAAAGTACTTGAAACCGGAGGTCATGTTTGAAAAGATGTATGAATGTAGATGAAGCGAAAGAGTACGGTACAGTACATATGTGAGTACGGTGATAAATGGAAATCTGTAGTCTCTGCCTACCCCTCTGAGAGACGAGCTTGAAGTATATTTATGTATTTATTTTACAAAGCAAACCATGACAGACAGTTCATTGCTTTCAAATACTAGGACTAAAATAACCCCCTAAACGGGGCTTAAGAGTCAAACGCATATTAAATTTCAGTTCGGAAGCTCCAATCTTTACAAAGGGATTACACCACTGCGGTGCCCGGAGCTATTCATTTTACGATTAGTCACCCCACCCGCCCCCAGGTGCTAATGTCTGGATTGCAGGAATCTAGACAGTGTTCTAGTCTAGACTAATTAATTAAACCATGGTTGGTCTTTCTGAGGGCATGCGGTTTGGCGCCGATTCCGTTTGCCTTTGAAATGCGTCTTGGTTATAAATTGAAACAATGTTTTCCATTTTAGTAGTATTTTACACTTAAGGGGAATACATGTATGTAGGTGCGTTGATTTCTAATA
Source organism: Conopomorpha cramerella (assembly GCA_012932125.1). Taxonomy (NCBI): domain Eukaryota; kingdom Metazoa; phylum Arthropoda; class Insecta; order Lepidoptera; family Gracillariidae; genus Conopomorpha; species Conopomorpha cramerella. The sequence goes on from SJJU01003480.1 coordinate 24,399, forward strand.
AGTTCTAGAATTACAGAGAGGAATGAGTTGGATGTTTGTTTGCATTGAATGTTTAGTAATAGGCTCCCAAACTGATTCGATTCGAAAAATTATTTAGCTGCTATCCCTAAACCATAAAGCACATAGGCCTACGAAAGTTAAGAATCCTTATTATTATTTATTATTATGTATTATTTAATTCGTCTATTGACCCGTGCGATGCCAGGGTCGACAGCTAGTCTTTTATGAAATAAACGTCGGTCTATTCTCAGTAGTTCGGTTCATTTTGTCCGGTGTTAAAAAGAGAGGTTGACGCCCTTATTTGTACAGAAGAATGACCATTTTAATGTTGATCTTATTGTGACACATTGCAAGTTATTTATTTATTTATATTTAATTTTGACCATGCAGCCAAGGCTGACGCGGCCTAACACGTGCCAAGTTGAGTTATGACTTTATCACCACCAAATAAGGTAAATTTTAAATTAAGCATCCTTAATTCTGAGACTAGAATCTCACGTCTATATTCCCTTGTGTTTTGAACTAAAGTTTGAGAACAATACCATGTCTCCTAGGCTTCTTCTACGTCACATGTCAGAAAAATTGAAAAGATATTTATTGGTGATATTAATATGTGACTAGCCCATCGTTCAATAGATCATCTATTATGTGTCAATAAAACTTTCTAGGTCTATTATTTCTAGACAGATAAGTTTCTTACTTTGCCTCCTCAAGCGACCTTAGTTGACAGCAAAAAGTTATAAAAACTTATATAAACCTGAGACATCTTACACAAAAAGGAATACCTAATAATTTTCAAGATATAAATACCGACGTTAACCAGTATCTACTAATCGTCCTTATGATTTATTGAAGTTCTGCTTGATTAATCTGGTCTGCAATGACCTTTGAATTATTTCCTTTCCAACAAAAAAATAATAGACAAAATCCGTAAACGGCGAAGTTATCTGCGGACAAACATATATACACATAACCTTTTTTTTTTTTTTTTTTTGTTAAACGAGGGGGAAATCCTCAATGGAAACCCCCCGCCGCTATGGGGAACGGCGACGGGGTAGTGTCCACAGACTTCTACTGACTAAAACCCCCCCGATGGCCTTTCAATTATGCGCTGGTGCTGGATGGGTTCCTGGGCACCCGAGGACATTCTTCCAGGGCCCAACCCAACGAGCGCGCAGCCCTGTGGGCCCTCCTCCTCGAGTGTTTGGTCCCACTCCAAACTCTTGTTATACGGCGGAAACCGGGCCCATTCGGCAGCCGCCGGCCCCGCCGCGCCCGCCCGCGGCACCGCCGACCATCGCGGGACCGTTTGTGCAGGTGCCGGGGACCCCACTCCGACACCTACGGCCCCGATGACCCCCTTTTAGGACGCCTTATACGCCAGGCAGGGGTTACCGTAGTCCAATTCTTTTAAGGGCCCGGAACTACAGGGCGAATATACACATAACCTACGGTCGAATTGAGTTACCTTTTTGTTAACGAGGGGGAAATCCTCATGGACACCCCGCCGCTATGGGGACGGCGACGGGGTAGTGTCAGACTTCTACTGACTAAAACCCCCCCGATGGCCTTCAATTATCGCTGGTGCTGGATGGGTCCTGGGCACCCAGAGGACATTCTTCAGGGCCCACCCAACGAGCGACCAGCCCCTGTGGGCTCCTCCTAGAGTGGTTTGTCCACTCCAATACTCTTGTTATACGGCGGAAACCGGGCCATTCGGCACCGCCGACCATCGCGGGACCGTTTGTGCAGGTGCCGGGGACCCCACTCCGACACCTATGGCCCCGATGACCCCTTTTAGGACGCCTTATACGCCAGGCAGGGGTTACCGTAGTCCAATTCTTTTAAGGGCCCGGAACTACAGGGCGAATATACACATAACCTACGGTCGAATTGAGTTACCTCATTTCAAGTCGCTAAAAAGTTAAAACCGACGTGCCTGATGTCATTGAAGTAAACTTTTGAGGATTTGTGTACAGGGTGTAATTAGATGCATAAACAAAATAATATAAGACAAAACGAGAATACCCATTCAATATTCAGCTCAAACGCGTCATTAGATCATTGCTGGACTGTATAATTTCACTAATACTGTAAAAAGAAGGGAATCAGTCGAATTACCTCCCCCTAGAGTTGGAACAAATAGATACCTAATGTCTAAAAAGACAACACCAATCCGCAGTGGCCAACAAATTAAACAAAACACTTAGAACAACTTAGTTATATATAACAAATTCGTCAAGTATCAAATTGCTACTCAATTAATCCATCTAAACAATGTAATAATGATGATCGATTAAATAACTCGGGAACTTGGAGCGTGGATAATACTTCGCCAAAGTTATCAGTCCAGCCCCACTTCAATCAAACTTGTCATTGCTCTCGTCAATCAAACTTGTCAGTGTAGTTTAGAAGTTTCTTAGTCGCCAGTAGTGGTAGTGTGTTTATTGCCACGATAATGTTCCCTTCGCTACCATAAGTTTATCGTTTCTTTACAGCATCGATGGAAGTTTAGGATTGTGATTTTAGAACTTGTAAAAAAAGAATCGTCTTCATTCAGTACTAGTTGCCCGCAAAAAAACTCACTCATTTTAATGACAAAGCTTTTTTTTAAACTGATGGTTTTGGCCCACGACATAATAAATGTACATGCATTATCATGAAACAATGTTCGTAAAGTGGTTACTTTATAGGGACGTAAAGAAAACGACATAAACTCACGTCCGTAACTCCTGATGAGATGACACAGGAGGTCACTTAAAGCCTGACAAATTACAACTTTATGTACCCTGCGGGCCCAATAATAGGGTAGTTTACATCTTTTTTCATTTAGAGCTTTAACAGTTCATTTTTCTTGTATTTAGTTTGTTGTAGTATCTGCATACCCTATGGAGACAGCGTAAAGGGTATCTAAACATGTACAAAAAAACTGAAAGTATGAATTTAAATCCAATTCAAAAAACGGTGGTCGCCATAATGGCACTTGATGATTCACGTGACGTCACTCGTCGCGAAATCAATAGAAACGAAAACAACATTCTCGACATTATTTTCGTGGGAAGCGATCGGTACAAATGGCTGCTTTAATTCTCAAATTAAAATTAAATTAAATCTCATTTTAAAAAAAAATCACTTTAATTGTAGTGCAATTAGCGTAATAATGTGCTGGTATTGGAAAACACTCTTTTCAAGTGAAAGTGAGAAGTAAAGGAGAGGAATCCTATTTGATCAATTTCCACCCTCCCGTTTTAATGAGACTTTGACAAGAGCTTGCTTTGTAACTGTAGTGTATTAGCCTTACATTGATGTTGGTCTAAGTGATGAGTTCTGTCGTCTCGTGCTACCTACTACGCGGGATGCGGGAGTGTGTGACACACGGCTGTCAACCGCCGCGCGGTGAAGACGTAGTTGGTGAGCTAGCGAGCCGATATTGGATTATTCAGGTATTTCTTATATTGGTATCTTAACTGGAAAGGATACTACAAATTGGCGACGAGGAAAAACACTGTAAGTTTATTGTTGACTATCTATCTTAAAAAATACGGTATTTTTTACATTTTACGCTGGTTACTGCAATGTCGACATTATGTACGCGTGGAGCTAAAATAAACGTGTGATGTGTGAATATATATCTAAGTATTTTATTTATAGGTAGAGTAGATGAATCTAATGTTTGTGCCCACCTAACCTGTACGACATATGCATAACAAGAGTTTCACCTATTGTTTACACCATAAATATGAACATTTATTTTCCATCTTGTTTAACAGGAAAATGTTGAATTGACTGGTTTGTACTAAGTATTGACAGGAATAAGGTTTTTAGGGTTGTTGTTCGCATTAGAAATACTCTCACAACATTATTTTTATGCTCATGCCTACACCTATACTTATGTTCAGATCATACAATCATTATTTATTTTCATAAAAATATTCTCGATTTGGGAAAAGAAAATTGTTCTCCCAACAAAGGACCTAAATTTTTTTTTTAAATGTGTTTCTTTTGGACACAAAAACGAGTGTTTCCCGCGAACTTAAAAAAAAAAAAAGTAAAGAAAAACAAACCGTTGATTTCTCGGTGGCCAATGTTTGGCTGAGCAAGAAGTTGCACATACCAAGTAAAAAAAAAAAAAACAAGAAAAGAAAAACAAACCGTTGATTTCTCGGTGGCCAATGTTTGGCTGAGCAAGAAGTTGCACATACCAAGTAAAAAAAAAAAGAAAAGAAAAACAAACCGTTGATTTCTCGGTGACCAATGTTTGGCTGAGCAAGAAGTTGCACATACCTAGTAAAAAAAAAAAGATAAAATATAGCGCAAACTAGAATAGAGGAATACGTATTATGTAATGTTTTCCAATCACTACATACTGTCTGTCCCTATATACGAGCAGTGTATGTAGTGTATCCCTCGTATGTTTGGACCTTTGAGGCTGCGCGGCGGGTTTTGATACGGTTTTCTTTGACAGATGGAGTTGTTCTTGCTGTTGAGTTTGTAGGTATAATCCATGTATGTATGTGGTGGCGGAGAGGCGCTGTTGGTGATGTGTGTTGGCGGAGCTAGTTGATAACAATTTGTTATGGCTAGTTGACAGCATTTTGAACGTTGAACTTTTCAAGAAATTTGATGGTGATTAACTGCCGTGGGAATTATGTCATTGGTGTAAGTAAAGACGTACGTACAGGATATACGTACCTACCGAATGGGGGCGATATAAGTACAATATTGTAATAGGAAATGCTTGGCGTCTAGGTAAATATCTTATCAAATAGCTAACTTTAATACTTGCAATGCATTTCTAATATAATGTAGCTGGACACTGCACAGTCGAGAGAGTTATCGTCATGTGCACATAACGTAGTGTTTAGGATAATATAAAAGATAAAAAGATAACTTCTATCTACGAATGTTATATTTACCCTATTACATCTACAAAGTGAGTTTAGAGCTGCGGTTTCTTTTCAATTTGGGGACATGGGAAGAGCTTGTGAGAGAATAATTCTCAGAAGTTACGGACTGATCTGCGTCACTGGTATCTACGTACCAAGTTATTGTTATTGTATTACTGTACCAAAGCTAATAACTAAATTAAATAAAAACGAATGTTAATACTGTAATTGATTTACGAGGTGATACTGCATTAAATTATGCATGCAGTGATAGTAATATTGCCATTAAATTGCGTTGATGGTACTTGCATTAAATTGCGTTGATGGTACCTGCATTAAATTGCGTTGATGGTACTTGCATTAAATTGCGTTGATGGTACTTGCATTAAATTGCGTGGATGGTACTTGCATTAAATTGCGTTGGATGGTACTTGCATTAAATTGCGTTGGTGGTACTTGCATTAAATTGCGTTGATGGTACTTGCATTAAATTGCGTTGATGGTACTTGCATTAAATTGCGTTGATGGTACTTGCATTAAATTGCGTTGATGGTACTTGCATTAAATTGCGTTGATGGTACTTGCATTAAATTGCGTTGATGGTACTTGCATTAAATTGCGTTGATGGTACTTGCATTAAATTGCGTTGATGGTACTTGCATTAAATTGCGTTGATGGTACTTGCATTAAATTGCGTTACTTGCATTAAATTGCGTTGATGGTACTTGCATTAAATTGCGTTGATGGTACTTGCATTAAATTGCGTTGATGGTACTTGCATTAAATTGCGTTGGTGGTACTTGCATTAAATTGCGTTGATGGTACTTGCATTAAATTGCGTTGATGGTGGCGTTGGTGGTACTTGCATTAAATTGCGTTGATGGTACTTGCATTAAATTGCGTTGATGGTACTTGCATTAAATTGCGTTGATGGTACTTGCATTAAATTGCGTTGATGGTACTTGCATTAAATTGCGTTGATGGTACTTGCATTAAATTGCGTTGATGGTACTTGCATTAAATTGCGTTGATGGTACTTGCATTAAATTGCGTTGATTCATTAAATTGCGTTGTTGATAAGTGCATTAAATTGCGTTGTTGATAAGTGCATTAAATTGCGTTGTTGATGCATGCACTAAAGTGCGTTGTTGATCAGTGCATTAAAGTGCGTTGTTGATGCGTGCATTCAATTGCTTTGTCGGTACGTGTGTACATGATACTTAAAAAATCTCTGCACCAAGGTAGAGTAAAGTATACGAAAGACACGTATTAAGGCTACTTAGACAGGAACCATAAGAAAACATTGAAAAATGTTTAGTTAGACTCAGACAACAAGCAACCAACTGTTTATTTACTAACTCTGACGAAGCATAATTTCGAAAGTCACAGAAAAATGCAAAACTTGAGTACTTTCCCAATAAAGTAACGAATAATCAGCCAGATAGGTACAGGGAGTAGTACTAACACAAAAACTAGAAAAAAATACACGATATGTAGTAAGGCGTTACGTGGCAAATATGGGAGTTCCAAACATGTCGCACGAGATAAGAACTGTCAATGTCGAACAAAAGAAATAATGACAAGGAAATCCGTATGGGAAGAAAAGTAAGGAAGTCAATAGTAGTTGCAAAGCTTCCTGGGACTGGCTAATTTCGTAGGTAAATTTATACCACATCTTGTACCTAAAACATAACCATTAAAATAACTATTAGCAATAAAAGACAAAGAGACTACCTACCTAGGTAGAAACTCCGATATAGTTACGCGAAGTCTGGAAAGAGTCTCGTATAAAAGCGTTCAAAGAATTAAACGCTGCACTTATTGTCATTCCAACTTTAGGTTATTATGACCCAGAAGATAAGACTTTAGTCATAGCCGATTGAAGATGCAAGTAGCTTTAGCATTTTGGCTCATATATTGCGGCTACGGCCAACGCGCAGACAAGAAGCTGGGCATCCTCTCGACAGTGCGTTGGCATTTTGCTCATATTGTATCAAGCACAAATTCGATCGTGTATGGAATGCTGCTCTCATCTTTGGGTTGGATCGGAAAAATACCAGCTTGAGGCTCTGGAGGCAATAGAGAGACGTGCTGGAAGGCATGCTTATAGGGGACGACAGGCTGTTTGATGCTCGGCTACAAAGCCTACAGCATCGCCGCAAGGTTGTGAGCCTATCTGTCCTCTTTCAGGTGCATTTCGGAGAGTGTGCTACGGAGTTGCATAGCCTAATACATCGATCGCGCTTTTACGATAGGACAAGGACAGGAGAACGGCAAACCGTCATCCATACCGGGTGGATAAACCATTTATGCGAACCAAACGGTTTGCGTCTACTTTCATGGTGTGAGCCGCCAGGGTGTGGAGTGACTTGCCGGAATCTTTGTTTCCTGCGCAGTGCGGTCTGAGGCTCTGTAAGTCGCTGGTAAACCGGACCGGGTAAGCCTAGTATTGCGGTCCCGCTCTACAGACTTGGTATTCTTTCGGACTACTCACACCCAGTACATAAAAACAATAGTTATGTTCAGGGTTGTGGATGCATCTAAACAGTTAGTTTAGCGACACCCCTGAAAGATATAATCTTTCGAATCTTCCGAAAATGATAAATCTTTTAAACTTATTATGACTTATGTTTTCATGATGACACTAAGGTCAGTAACAAAGTCTTTATGCCAAGTAACCTGCACAAAGCGGCACACGAGGCCTATCCGGCCATGGTTGCTATGGAAGGCAGAATGAGAACCAAAGTATGGAAACAAAACAAATAAGTTTATTTCGTCCGTTATAAGTGTAATTACATATATGCAGATGTGCAGTGGCGTAACACAGAGCTTGACGAACGTCATGTATGAAAACCAAGGTGATCGTCCGTGTTTCGCATGAGTTTCTTTTGCTGGCCGGAAGAACCGGAAAGAAACTGGCATCTTTTGCCGGATTGATGTTGGCTGAAGACGTTGGAAAAGTCGAGACATTCTGAAACGTCTGAATATCTCAGGCGGAAAAGGATAGAGGCCATGGGTGACTTTATGCAAATGTACGATATTTCACCACATTCTGTGATGGATAAGATTGTCCATGATAACAATATATATTATATAAAGATCAATGCTACTTTTCGTTGTGATCTTGTTGACTCCGGAACGGGTGGACCGATTTCGCTGATTCTTCCTTTGTTGTGCTTGTTGACGACATCAGAGGGCTCTTATGGGGGGAAGAAGTGACATCCAATGCTGGGCGCAGGCCGTGTTCATATTCGTATTGATGGTTGGGACGGGGCAGCGTCGGTCGAGTCCACTAGTCTAACATAATATGTTGAATTGGAACATGAGTTGCTAGACAAATACTCAATGTTTTATTGCATTACCATGATGTTATAGTGGATGTTACAAACAGTGACAAATACAATGAACAGAAAGAAAAGGAATATGCTGATAAACGGAGACATGCGATTTAGAAGTTGGGGATAAGGTTATGTCGAAAAAAAAAGTAAACTAAATTCACATATGAACCTCACACTATTCAAACCGTAGAGGCAAATATTACTGGTGATAATATGAGTCTGCGGAGTGATGAAACAGGTCAACAATTGAGACGTAATGTTTTGTCATATAAAGCGAGTAGTAAGACAATGGAAGGTGACGGGAGATGACAAAGGCAAAGACGATAATGAAATAATGGTTCGGTTCGTTAAAATTACGTAATGTTTTTAGTCACCTATCCTATATCTACTTGCGATGATTAAAATCAGTAATATTTAAATAAATGGTTAAAATAACAAGATTGCTAAATTATATTAAAAAAATAAGACAAGAGGAGGGATGTAGTGTATTAGCCTTACATTGATGTTGGTCTAAGTGATGAGTTCTGTCGTCTCGTGCTACCTACTACGCGGGATGCGGGAGTGTGACACACGGCTGTCAACCGCCGCACGGTGAAGACGTAGTTGGTGAGCTAGCGAGCCGATATTGGATTATTCAGGTATTTCTTATATTGGTATCTTAACTGGAAAGGATACTACAGTAACATATGTCTCATATTACATGATAATATCTAAAATACAGTTCGCAGATATGTACAGACCGTTCACAGTTATTTTACCTTTGACAGACGTCATTTTATATACCAGCCGCGTCTTCAGGCTATAATAAACAGAGGCAAAATCGTTGTGGACGGATTGTAATCCACACATGTAAAATTCAAAGTCCTGTCTGATTAATTCATCACTGACTCATACACGCCCAGCCCAAACCCTTTACTCTAGAAAGCTGCAAGTTTGTCCAGGGGTTCGTTTTATGACGTTTACGTGAGATAAGAAAAGATTTTACTAAATTCATCCCCTAAGGATTTAAAAAGGAAGGTAGAAGTTTATATGAAAAAAACTTTATTTTGGTGTTCTTAAACTTGGTGGTAGTATTTTTGAATAGAAAATAAAGGGGGGCGTTCACTTTTATAAAAATAAATCTATACATTTCTGACCGGAAATAAACATTATTTTCAGACTATACCCTCGTTTGTAGGTGATTGATACGTCTGTTATGCGATATCAAACACACCTTTACTTACTACGTTACATTTGTTTATTCATTGATTGCACTTAAAGTAGTTACCCAGTTAATTTTAGTTTCATTTTCTTATCACTCTCTGAAATGAACACTAGATATAATAAATTTTGTCACGTCTACCCATTCGATTTTCACATCCCGAATGTGCTAGAATCGACTAAAAGATTAAAAATATAGTGAAGTGTGCACTGTGTTTACTGCAACTCGAGAACCTCGTAGATTAAAACTTTTTCTAATAACTTAGCTTTAGGTGAGACATACGTATCTTTTCGTTTATTTATTGCTTGTTTTGTTTTATATCGATATTCAGGTTTGCCTTTTCAGCGTTGTTATTTCGGAATGCCTTCTGTACCTATTACTAACTGTCAGCTCGTGACCACGGCACACTGTGTTGAAACGTCGAGCAAACAACAAAGGTAAGGTAAGCTGAATGCTTAATTTTAGTTAATTTCGCGCCGTAATTAAACTATTAATATAATTTCTGTGCGCGTTTCTTTAAAAAATGTCTTTAGGTAGGTAAGTATTGAATATCAGCACTTTCATGGACAATTTAATTAAGTCAGTGGAAGTTTGCTATTATGACATCGACAGAGGGGATGGTTCCCTGAAAGGGTTGATTATAATTTAAAAAAACCGAGACTAAGGAGGTTTCCTCCTGGGATCCTTTTGACATCCTAGGGACTCATGGTCTAACCACTAGTTCATGTTATTTACACTCTCTGAATACTAATACACTAACACGTCTATTTAATCAGTCAATTGCTAATAGAGCCTTGATGGGATACAGAAAATGATGCAATCTGAGACCTATACGGGGCGAACCGTAGAAGAAAGCCGGAGGCGAGCAATAAAGTGACGGCACACATAATCCGGTCCAAAAGCGTTTCGGGCCGGGAATATTTTATTACGAGTTTCTATGAACTCTGTCACATAAAGGCTTTCGCTTTCCAGAGATTCAACCCCGACCCGCTTTCTCGGTCGTGCCGGCTCTGTGTGACGTGAGGTTTAATATTTCTCTAGTTGCACTGGCCTCTAACTAGGCTTAACGACCACTGTTGAGACAGTAACCGGAACCCAGAGCTGACGTGCCGTTCGATGCACGGAAGCGCTCAGAAATTACCCCCAAGGTGTTCAGTAGGGTGTGATATTCGATGTTTGAAATATGAAACATGTGGACGTGAGGTAGTACATGGAGGGTGAAGGCGGAATCAGAAGTCACTTGTCGTTAATTCGTATCTTTCAATTGAGTAAGCCTGAATTCTACATAAATTAAAGATGAAAGTGATAATTACTCGTAGTACATATTTAATTCATAATTCATATACCAAGATTCAGTCCAAACAAACAATCAATCAAATCTTTCCTCCTTATAATATTAGTACCTTGTCCAGACACGAACATGTAGAAAAAAGATTTATGCAATTGGGTTCAATCGTTGGATTGTTATGGGCGTTCGTACATAAGTATCAGACAGAAAGAGTTGTTGGAAAAAAGTGCACCCATTTTTACATATTAGAGAAGACATCTACCACATATTGTATCAAAAAGTTGAAATACCTACACGAATGAAACCGCACACAGCAATATGTGCTTATAAAGTATGTTTAATTCCAATATAGTAAGGAACAACAAAAAGGAACTCAAGGTCGTACATAAAGTATTATAACGTAATACATAAATAGATAAATTCCACATTACCTTATCACCATTTCCATTCCGTCGGTCATCTATAATAGAAGTTTGTAAACTGAATGAGGATCTGATATTCCAATTCAATGACTGTAACGGTCACATCTCAGACCACAGTATTTCCTTCGTAACGAATTACACAGTATCGCTGAAGAAACGGACAACTTTACAAAATTATACATCTCACTTCCTGCTAAAATTATAAAC
>SJJU01003481.1:0-43223 GCA_012932125.1 Conopomorpha cramerella
TGAAGAGGATTTAGACATAAGCTGTGAGTATTTTGTACATTTATTTGTGCTTTTTTATTATTCTGTGTCATTAAAGAAGGAAACAATAATGAAAAAATGTATTATTGTAGTGTAAGAACTATTTACACACCTTCTTTTCTTTCGCAATAATTAAAAACAGTTAACTATTCGCCATGATTTTCTGTCAAAAAATGTCATTGTTGTTGTTGTCATTGTAGTATACATAACGCAAGACATTTCACATGACATGAAAATGGTAGGAACTACGTAAATCAGTTTTTATAGCTACCTCTGCCTAAACAAAAAATAACAGGCCTTTTTAAATAGGTACAAAAAATGACAGATAAAAAATTTGTTTGGTATTAAAAACGTATTTGTCTGGCGTTTACTGAAACCTAAATTGAAATAATGCCGAGCGCAAACACACATCGCCTCCGCAAAACGTGACAAATCGTATCTCGTTGTTCACCGAATTAAACGATTTGTCAACCTCTTTTCGGGGAACCTTTGTTTGTCCTTTTTTTTCTTTCAATTAAATGTCGTGTCGATGTGACATTTGCTGTCGGCGATTTTGACACGGATGAAAAATCGCGTTGGCATGTATTTTTTTTGTTTATCAACATATTAATATACTTTTTCGGGAGGGATAAAATAATTTGGTTGTAAATTAAGGGTATGTTAGGAGAGTGATGTCGTTGGATTGGCGTTTTCTAAGTCTTTGCGATATGGGTAAGAGGATGTCGCGACAGCGGCGGCGGGATACGCGTCGTATGTCACATTTGCATATTTATTAGATTATTCTGATGTTACTGCTGAGTGGGCTAGACCCCTCTATACCTTGGACGAGGGAAATTATAACTTGAGTAAAGTTTAATTTCATGGATTTCTGCGGGGTTTACGTTGAGCAGGTACGGTTGGCCAAGAAAATGATCTATCAGTTTTCATGATACTTGTAGTATCACCCACCATTCGATCATATATGAATTCATTTAGATACAACACACTATGCCAGTTCCCCAATCGGCCGCCGAAGCCAACACCATAAACAAATTCCCTTCATTGGCATCGTAATAGTGACTGTCAATTTCTGGTTTCACTACTTTGTCGTTTGAATCGGTAATCATGAGCAGCGGCAATATACGATTAAGACGATGCGAGTGACAGATAACCGTGACACAATTTAATTTAAAACGATCTCAGTCCAAATATACAAGTTTAAAAACAATCACATGTATGTTATGTACCCATGCCCATACAGGTTAGTGACTAATCTACATACATTCAATTTACATAATAGTTTGTATTGTTTTGATGGTTTTTGTAATCTGCCTGACTCATGCGTCCGCGATAAAAAAATCAGAACAAAATACTCGACACCCAATGTGGCTTCACGGCCTTGGGAGCCACAGTCGCAACATGACACGTTGGTTCCCATAGGACTATGAATGACACTTCATAAAATTAATTTCCTAGTAGATGTACCCTGGTAATATGATGAGCCCGTGGTGCCTCGCGAAGTCCCTATGTCTGTTATAACTTATAACCCGAAATATATTGAAACTAAAAGACTTGAACATTGTTTTACGATCGATTGCAAACGATCGGCTTATTGTAGGTCCTGCGATCGGTCGTCGACTTTTGTCTATGTCTAAAGTATTCTGATAGTATGTCATCATATTGCTATGGAGAAAAGTCGACGAACGATTTTCGGTTACGTATACAAAACGTCAGTAGTGTGAGTTTAGGCTCTCAGTGACCACGCGTAAAATTCTTAGTTTTTCTTCCACAGACTATTTGACTGGCGGCGCCTGACATGTGCTCTCATTGTATGATCCCACGGGGTACATGTAGTAGCATAAGCTTTCAATGGGAATATAACCGTGGGAGAATAATATGGGAGGATACTAGACTAGCAGTCATGCTTCCCGTGCAATTGTCCAGCGAAAAATAGATTTTTTGTCTCGGCTTACTCGTTAACTGATATAAAGTAAGTTCCATCTGATATATCACGGCACAATTTTTCAGGTCATGTAAGACCAAGCCCATAAACCCAATTTCCTAGAACGATGTAAATGAAACAATACCTTTTTACACCGTGAACAGCAGGCCACACGTGGTCGCCGTCCCCGCCGCCGTCGGACGAGGAGTGCGCGCGCGGCGGAGCGCTGTCGCCGCCGCTGCTGGCGCGGCGGGTGCGGGCGCTCGGGCGGCGCGGTCTCGTCGCCGAGTACGAGGAGATACGCGCGCGACCGCTCGAGGGGACCTTCCATCATGCCAAGTTTGTATACTCACTCTATTCTGACGTCATACGAAGAAATGGCGTAACATTATACTTGAAAAGATATGTAAAGTTACGTATATGTGTATATTAGTGGCGAAGCTAGGAGGTAAGCCGGTAGTAAAAAATAGGCACTTAACCAATGCTTATTTAGATTTTTTTTATTTGTCTTACTTATTTGCGCTATAATAAGTCCCTACGCTACTTAATTTTCTTGAAAATATTTGTTAATGTGCCTGGCATAGGCTTGTCTTGTACTACCGGCTTACCCCCTAGCTTCGCCACTAGTGTATATACATAGGTTATGTAAAAGTATAAGTTATCTATCTAATATAAGTAATGTATGTGTGTATAAGCTGTAAAAGATACCTAAATGTAATTTTTTTGTGTCTAATAGTTGACTCCGTTCTAGGTAGTCGTTTTTTTTAACGGAGACATCGTTCCTTTCATGAGCAATATATCGCTGTGATGAAATCCTTCTCATTTTCCTTGTTAGACCTTGTGATACGAAAGGGAGCTGACCACTTTTTGTACAGAAGCTTCCCTCTGAGTTTCGCGCTAGCGGTTCTCGAGTCGGACGGCCGTAGCCCCGGTAGTGGCCATACAACCCATATAAAAAAATAACAGCCCTGGTCCCTGGGTTCTCCTGCGTTCGGTAACGGGGATAAACGCTAGGCACAGTCTGACTAGGACTACAACGAAATAACCCATCCATTAGGTGTTTGCGTCCACTGAGGCTTAACTTTAATTATCAGTTCAAATCACCGACGACAGCTTAGCTACGAGCTCTATTATTTTAACCAGTTATGGTGACCAATTATCTATTTTACCTTTAATATATCTAGGCAACTAATTCGATTTGTTCACCGAGCGAGACTCCGATTATATTCGATTCTATTCCGGAAATCGGTACATTAAAACACTGAAAGGTTTATCGATTTCTCGGTAAACACAATTTACGAGTCGCTATTCCTGGTTCTATTTTTATTACATTTATTGTTAATAGTGCTGTACGTAAGAGATAATGCCTAGTTTTGTTTCAATGTTTATAAATAATATAATAATTATGAAATACTATGTAACATTATAACTTCTTACATTGAACTGAACATTTTATTAGGAAGGTCGTGGTAGTAACGGCGGAACTAAAATTGTTTACTCTAACTGATATAGTACATGAAATAGCGTAATTACTATTATCCGCGCATTTTGGTCATGTAGTTTTTAAGAAATCTCAATAAGTTCAGTTGAAACGACAGTGATTTACGGATGGTAGTCTATGTCAAAGGTACTGTTTTTAGGATGGCGAAAAATAAACATATACCATATAATTGGACCCTGATTGGTACACGCCTAGTGTAGAGCGTGGCTTACACTAACTCAGCGCTAGCCGCTCCTGCGCTCAACATTTATTATTAATATTATTTGCTTATCTTTACACCAGGCTTCCCAACAATCTGCCCAAGAACCGCTATACGGATGTCCTCTGTTTCGACCACTCGCGTGTCGTGCTGTCGCGCTCGGACCCCGACGACCCCACGTCGGACTACATCAATGCAAACTTCGTTGACGGCTACAAAACCAAGAACGCCTACATTTGTACGCAGGGTGAGTTTGAACTTTTTACTTCACTCCAGTGGCGGTGGACTCCATAAAGTCATGGCATATCGTCCTGCAACGGCCCTAGTATAATGTCCAATTGTGTTCTCCAATTTATGTGTTCTGGGCCACCCCTATCGCAGTCCCTCTCCTGTCGGTTGACATTCGAAGGCATGGTCCGAGTATTTAATGGAATTGTCACAACTGGGTTACAATGGGGCCGTAAAATCTTTCTACTTTTCTGCTTGCTGCCTTTTACAAAATTGGAACGGAGCTTTTAAAATTTCTATATTATACGTATATAGCCCTATAAAATCTTAGACAAAAGTTATCGACAATAAATCTTTGGAGGAAACTTTAACATAATATATCTCGCAACTCCAGGCCCCCTACCAAAGACGTTCGCGGACTTCTGGCGCATGGTGTGGGAGCAGGGCTGCGTGGTGATCGTCATGACCACCCGGATAGCGGAGCGCGGACGCACCAAGTGCGGCCAGTACTGGCCACCAGTCGCCGGCACATCCGCCGTTTATGGAGACTTCAAGGTGGAAGCTGAGAGTGTCACCGGCGGTGGTGACGTCACGGCTACCGTGTTGAAGCTCACGCAGGTTTCGGTAAGTTGGTTTGAGTTTTGTTTTGGTCAGAGTTGACCACTGTACATTGTTATGTATTAATAATGCTTTAGAATGCCGTTTGCAATGGGTGCCGGAAATAGATGCAAGGATTTCAGTTAGTCGACTAGTGGCTACGTTGTTTGTCCCTGGAGGTTTCTGTTCTCGTTGCCGTTGTAATGCTTTAGAGATGAGCTGAGGCATTTGTTGTATGTCTAGCTATGTTGTCTCAAACAGGAGAGTCTTTGAGGTGTTCAGGAACGACGAACGACAGTGGGAGTGTTATTTTTTGTTCCAAAGAAATTAGAACTGGAATTTATAAATCCGTCCCAATATTATATTTACTTTTAGAAACGCCAGTTTTTATTAATTACAAATATTATTATTTAACTCTGCCCAATATTATGCTACTAAAAATGGTTCTCTATAAAAAACATTTAATTAGGACGGTCGTGGTAGTAACGGTGGAACTATAATTGTTTAACTTCTGATATCCATGACATAGCGTAATTACTATTATCCGCGAATTTTGGTCATGTACATTTTGAAGAAATCTCAATAAGATCAGTTGAAACGGCAGTGATTTACGGATGTCTATCTTTCTCTATCTATATTGATGTTCACTCCGCAAAACACACCTGTGTATTGAAATGTGTTATGAACGTTGGTGTGTATTGTTTGTTTGCAGAGCGGGTCGCACCGGCTGGTGTGGCACGGCCAGTACGCGCGCTGGGCGGACTACGGCGTGCCCGGCGCCGACGTGCTCGCCTTCCGGGACCTCGTCGTGCACACGCAGCGGGACTACACGCACAAGTACCTACCTACCTACCACCACTCTCCACACCTACATACATATTACCCCGCTTTAAAATACATAAACTCACCTCCGTATTCCGAACTAACTATAACTGACCTTAGGATCACATTTTGCCACAGGCTATTGTTTCTCACAGTAGAGTTCGGCTTAAAAGATGTGACGGGCTCATCCCATGTCACGTTGGGTTGAATACAAGGCGTGAAGTGTAATGTAAACTACTGTGTGTAATGTAAATTATAATTATTTTCCTTACAGATTAGGATCGTCGTGGACCGGCGCTGCAAGCGGCCCTCCAATTGTAGTACACTGCTCTGCTGGGATCGGACGGACTGGTGAGTTGTTTAAATCCAGCTTTTATGGTCTGAAAAGGATAATTTGGTGTGTGGCTGGAAAATTTGGCATCCAAATTTTTCCCAACGACGAAAATTTCACCCCAAACGACGGAAATCATTGGGGGAGGCCATCGTCCAGCACTGGATGTTATGTAGCTGATGATAAATTATAATAATAATATATTGTTAAGTAGCGGCTTCGGACGAGTTCTCAGTTTTCTCTACCGTATTATAGATATTTATATACATAATAAATATATATACATACGCATACAAAAATAATACTTTAATAATGTATTGTTGAACTATACAGGTCAAGTTATTTTGTTAATTTGTCAAATACGACTTGGCCAGTGGAACTTGACTTGAGTGAGTGGTGTCATTCTGGTGGTGTCAAGTGGAAGGAACGAAATCCGCTGCATAGTTGTTAAAGATCTGAGCATACGAGGGACGGAGAGCGGGAGGCCTGTTTACTTTATAGTATGTAGTGTAGCTTAATAGAGTGGTGTGTGCCCGGCAGGCACGTTCCTGACGCTGGACACGTGCCTGAGCCGGCTGGCGGGCGAGGGCGCGGTGGACGTGCGCGGCGCCGTGCTGCGCGTGCGCGAGCAGCGCGCGCACTCCATACAGATGCCCGCGCAGTACGTCTTCGCCTACTGCGCCGTGCTCGACTACGCGGTCAGTCTACCCACCTACCTACCCACCCTACTACACTAACACTCGTCGCTTTGTACGCGCGCGGCGCTTCCGCACACTAATTATGTATTTACCTCCAAATCTATAAAATAATATGTATTTCGTCTAGTCGATCTTGTAGTTATAACTCTATCAAAGCCTATATAATAACGATTACTCCATTTGTTCTTAAATTCTAGACCAGTACAACGCCTTAAATTTAGGGCTACGCAACAGTGCGCCTTGCGAGAATTATTATTTGCCTTTTTATTGTTAATGTTTTTTTTTAACATATTGTGTTGCCACTTTTCTCTGTGCGTCGGCCATACGTGTGTTTGTCACAAAAATACACCTCAACATTTTTAATACATTGAGTTTTTCTTAGAAATATCACCTGATTTCTAAACAACATTGCATTTATTATTACATAATGATCCCAATAATAATTCGACTCTCTCCAGTAACATTATTGTATTATTAATTTCAGTCGATGAACGGCTACTTAGAGCCGGGCGAGTGGTCGGGCTTCACGGACGACGACGAGGACTCTGAGTGAGGTCTCCGCAACAGAAGGGACCGCTCGCGACCGGGGCTCGGCTCACACTGGCCCACGCAACACGTACCAGAGAATTGCCCATAACGGCCAAGCCAGTGCAGTACTCAGTGTATATAGTGACCCCTGGTGGACAAAGTCGGGAACTAAAACTATAAAATTCCAAGAAACAACTAAGCAGAAACATCGCGTCGTACGTCATCTCTCTATAGTTAAATGCTCTGTGATACAGACCCACGTGTGGCCATACTTATACAAACTATTTACAATTCTCCGCCTTATATGCAAGTTTTCGGAGTAATATAACTCGACTTTACTAAAATCCGATGTGTAACATAGCAAAAGACGTTGTTTTGGTCGATTTCAAAATAATGCTATGAATTTATCGATAAACGCGTTCATCATGTAACAATAAGCTTGCAACTCTTTCTTCGTGGTAATGTTCATACATGGCACATAATTAACTACTTGTAGTCATTCCAAAATAATCGTGTAGCTTCTGTATCTCACAACATCACTCTTCAATGTTCTTAATACGAGTAAACAAAACACTATGGGATTTTAATGGCATCGAAGCTTACTCAAATATACAATCTTGACCATGTTGAGCGAGATTGAATAAATAAATCTAAAGTTGTTATTTTCCATCGTAAACAAAAAAAAATTGCTGATTTATTTGATAAAAGGTTGCCTTATTTTTGAAATTCGACCAACATTGCGTATAAACATTTCAAATCAGTGAAATGTCAAATTCTGTTAAAGTACGTTGTCGGTCAATAAAGTAAATTTAGTGAGGCGGGGAGGCCTCGGCTCGGTACAGTCAGCGGCACAAACGCATGTGTTCATTAGCTTAATGTACAGTCAGGACTGCGCTGAAACTGCCCGAGAGTGTCAGACAGACATTGTGTGATCACGTTCAGAAGCATAGTGAAGTTCTACTGTGAGAGAATGTGGTGTGAAAACGAAATATTACGAATTGTGAATTTTCTAAATGTCCGAAGTGAAACATTGCGCTCGGTTCTGTTTATTGTGTGGTCGCGGCTCGTTTATTCTTTTGGGTTCGCATTTGAGGATTGAAAGTGTAACTTTTGGAAGCAAATATTATGCCGGGAAAGAATTTTGGTAATATACACCCTAGATTTTATAGACTAGGTACCTGGACACCCTGTCATACCTTGTCTACTTAGATTGCAATATTGTATGTTATGATGAAACCCAGTAAACAACCCAACGACAAGCTTGCCCGCGACTGTACTTTCCTTACGTTTTTTTTTGTGTGAACCAAAAATAATACCGTTGTTATCTTTTAAGATTTATTAACATTCGTAGTATTTATTTGAATTAACGTATAAATGAAGTATGGCTGTGTAATGTTTATTTGATTATATTTAGTATAATATATTTATGTGGTGGTGATACGAAATTCCCATTTGCTGTACTATTTTGTATTTTACTTTATTCAACGTATGTACCTACATTGTAATATGTGTCAAGTCTTTGCCCGCTGGCCTTTTCTTCTTATTGTGTAGGTTTAACAAAAAAAAATCGACTTTGATATTGTACTAATGTAAAAAAAAATCAAGGATAGACTGAATATATAAATTATGCGTATATCGGATAGAATTTATATTAGAGAAATTGAATTCTATTTTAACGTTATTTACTTACTGTAATCGTATAATTCCTTCATTGTAATTAGAACACAATATGTACCTACAAACGGTATACGAATAACATTCCGTATACATTCTTAGATTATGGATACTACAACTTTACTAACAGTCAGTTTAAGTACAAACTATTCTGTTTATTTTTTTGTGACAGGACTTTTTTTTCAATTAAGTGGTCCCAGTTCCAAAAATGCCGCTTTAGCATTTTACTATATTTTCTTACACGTAAATATTTATTTTCGAAAACTTTATAGCGATTGGTAGAACTGTAGTATCTATAATTCGCTCGTGCTAAGTGTTTCCATACATTGTCACAGAATCATTGATGAGTACAACAATGAGAAAAAGGTCGTTACGATTAATTGTTCCGCTGTGCACGAGCCCTTATAACGACACAAGCTGAAGTATGCGTGTGTCGGCCTTATGCCATATCTCGCTCCACTTTACGCCGTCCCTCACATATCGCTAGAGCCCCAAACCTCATACAACTATAGTTTGATTGCCGACAGGTATGTGTTCACATTGGCTAGTTTATTTTATGATTATTTGTATCTACTAACTGTGAAGGAGTTTAAGTTTACTACGAAAGTATCTATTCAGAAATAATAGTATATTAAAAAAAACGTGAAATAGTATTTGTTGGATATTGGTATGGCCAATAATTATCGGGAATCAAGCTATAGTTTCAGCATTATCGTATCACAAACTATTTATACTTACTACATAAGATATCCGACACGTTATTTTTGTTTGCCACGCTCTAGCGGGGGTTTGGGGCTTCCATAATATCCATTCAAAGAAAAGAAATTAAGAGGAAAGATACTAACAGAGTAGAAGGAAGAATATTTTTGTAGAGAATGAAACGAGATAGATAGGGTCTGTTTTTTGTCCAAAATATATTTTTGAGGCCTAAAAGCTTGTCAAGACTAAATAACTAAAGTGATACCGGCGTATGCATAAATGATAATATGCTTACTAGCCAGTAGGCGCATAATTTAAAATAATTGACAACTTAGCTAATTGGGTTATTATTACACACATCCTCCGCTAAATCACCACTGGAGGGGATTTGTTGAATTTCTTTTAGAGTTTACGCTCCACGTCAAATTCCAATGTTTACTGGAATTTTTGGAAGAAAATTCTAAAAACAAAGAACTAAAATTGATGAGTGATTGTGGAATATCCTCATTGCTGATTGTGTTGACACCAGTTTTACTAGCGGCTCTTTGGCACATGTTGTCACTTTATGCATACGACGGTGAATCCGTTTATTTAAGTAAATGTAATTAATATTCTAATAAATAGATACCTACTGTTATTTCGTTGAATGTAAATATTACTTGTATTCCTTTTCTATTTTGAATTTAAATTAAATTTGTGAAATACGTGTGAAATAAAAACTTGTAATATACATACCTATCGCACTTGTTTCATTATCGCAAGGTTTGGTGTACGGAAAAGTACATCATAGGTACTTCTTGTCTCAACTACTACATATAATGAAGTGAAAGGTTTAATCTTAGATGGTTTGCTTTTGGAACAGTGTCATTTTGACACAGCGCAGTATAGAGCCACACACGATATTTTTATATTTGAAATGATATGCAAAATCCATTAACGTATTCTTTATCGAGGATGCTCGTACCCGGGGCTAATTCCGAATATCCACCCTAAAATATCCACCCCAGGGAAATGTGGGAACGCGTCCAATAATCCACCTCGTCATAAAACTAAATTTTCAATTGTATGGCGGGGTGGATAATTGAACGCGCGTTTTCCGAATATCTACCTTGGTGTAGATTTTCTAGGGTGGATAATCGGAATAAGCTGTACCCGGGTACCAAAAATATATGTTCATCAGTAAACGCATTACGTAGAGACATCCGACTCATTTTTAAATGTATGATAACCCTGCCGTATTTGCCACAGTTGCGCTTTCTAGTTTACATATCGAATAGTGCTGAATATAATACTTTTTCTTATATCAACATCAAAGCTTGTATTCCATTCATCTCCAAGTGTGGTAATTTTCCCCCGCGCAGTCTCGATGAGTAAACTTTTTTTAAAGTTTTGTGTTGCCGTGCTGTTGTAGTCCCCTTTTCTTGGTCATGCGCTTACCGAGTTTTAAATGATACTGAGTTTAACTGGCGAATGGCACGCAACGGCCAGTTTGAACTGGCGCGAATTCTCCGGGTATAATTACTCGGAGATACGTTGTGCTAACTAATTGTCTTGGTAATTGGGGCGGTCTTGGGAGCTTGCCGGTGTGGGTGGGTTACAACCGCACTTGAGCTGAATGCGTCTGGGATGGATCACTTATCTTGATCAGAACAGTAAGTACAGCCGGCCAAGAATCTGGTCTACTAACCAAGGTTGATTCTTATATGGATAATTTTTGACTGATTTATTAGATAATTGGATAGTTAAGATTGTAAGGTTCAGTAAAGACATGTAAAAACTTGCCACCTAATTGCTGGCGTTTCGAAATTAAAGGATAATATAGTCTGGGAGTTCGTGTCTTTCACTCAATCATCATTCTATAACCCAGTATCTATAATGTCGGTCCTCGCTTCCATATCGATTTTCTTAAACCCAGGACTGGCCCAACCAAGATTAGGCGTGGGGACCTCCTGCCTGGGGATTGGTTAACCAGTAAAGGTTAAGGTAACCAGTCTCTGGTGCCGTTTATACATCCATATAGATTACGTCCCATAGTCGATGACGACCGAGATTGACGTACTACCAGAGTACAATACGTCAGCACGTTGCCATTGTCTGGGTCGCTCTATTTCATGCCTAGCTTGTTTTGCACTTCGTACATTTGTTCGTATGACCCGACACCCCGCGTTGACTCGTTGTGTTTGCTTATCTCGCTCACAACTTCACAGGCGGTGAAAGACACGCAGCATGTTTCGTATACCTACCTACATTCCAATAGGTAGTAGGTAACTACTTGTTTTCACCGCTCGCCGCTTTCTTGTTCCTCGCTCTGAGACAGTATCGCCGTCATCGTAACCACGACGGCTTGGTTACTGGCCTTCGAACTAGAGTTACACTTCATCGTCTACTCCGAAAAGGAACTCATGAGAGGACTGTTCGTGCCTAAGTCCCGCTCAGCATTACCGACAGAGACCATAGGTGAGTTTTAGTCTGCGATGGTATCATTCAGCGTGAGAATGTTGAGTAAATGATTGAAAGATTAATTACGATAACAAGCTTTCGATTTGCAAGTCTTCTGAAACAATTACCTACCTACTATGTAATTATTCCAAACTTTGATGGTGATCAAAATATTTTGTCAAATAAAACGAAAAGACACGTTGTAATATCACAATTTATTATAGGTACGTCTTTTTATACGTAATATCTCATTGTATTATTAAATAATTATTAAAATATATGCTTATTTTACTTACATTTATAACTAATCTAATAATTGTATAAATAAGTTTCTTAAAATGTTCAAGTATTTGTAAATTTAAGTAGATGGGTACCAAATACTAAAACCTACGTAGAGCAGAATCTGCCCACTAACATTATTGTAAAGAAGGGGCACGCCTAATGGACACCAATAACTACGTTTTTAACAAATAGGTATAATGGCATTGTTTCATTGCAAGTCGCCCAAAAGACCGTTCTACGCTAATTTGACAGAGTAAAACATAAATGTCTATAATCATTACAAAACTCTCATTAAAAGGAAGGAACGGGTAATAATTATGTATCTTAAGAATAAGGTTCTACGTAAGTACAATAAATAAGTAACTATAGATAAGCAACAGTATAGTAAGTAGGTACTTAAATATTTAAAAACAATGCTACATTAATCTAAACTGCTATAAACTATAGGCAAACCAGGAAGCGGCAAGGCAACCTTGCTCTGTCCAATTTGTTCACACTCAATGGGCATTAAACACCGTGACATATTGAGATTCAAACACATTGCCACAGGTAAATAACTCCTAGGCTAATATAACACTAAACTGTATGAATAAGGTTTAATAATTCTGTGTCTGACCATGAACAAATACTATTGTGCTCTTAAAAAACTTGCACATTTAAATTTCAAATAAGAGATAAGTAAAAGGGTAGAGTGATAAATTAATAAAGGCACCATAAAAATAGTACTAAATACGTAATGATTTAAAGGCACATTTAATGTCAATGAAATATAAATTAATTAATAAATAATTACCTAGGAAACAAAATATCATTCGATGCCATAATTAAACGTTTCGTTAAGTCGCGTCATGTCTGAGGATTAATAATTATATTTTTTTTATAATGTACCTACTAATAAATGTAATACTTCAATGGTAAAGTTCAAAGGGTCAATAAATTGTTTAGGTACTTTTACTGTCTGTAGCTGAAAATGATGTTTGTAAAATAGCAATACACGATGTTTCTGCATACCTACGACTATTTAAACGTATCAATGGCATAGCAATAGTGTAACATTACAGAGAAATTATGATTCTAAACTGTAGCATAAGTAGGTGCTTCCTAACATATCTACGTACAATGAAATTCGTAAATACATGAAAGAAACAAAACACTTTGGTAAGTACATCCATGTCGGCACTAATTTGGTCTTCATATCCTCGATAGCAAGTAGTGGTGTAACGTGTAGACGTCCCGGTCAGTAGTAGAAGGTGAGCACGGAGGTCTGGTTGCCTCGCACGAACAGTAGCGGGGGCAAGTCGCGCGACATCATCTCCAGCCAAGCCATGTACAGCGGAGCAGATACAGAGCCCTGTACAATCATTTTCTCAGTTAAATCATAATTTTAACGCTGATTTGAACTAATTACCTATACGTGAATTACTTATAGGACGTTAACGATTAGATCGCTACTTAATCTTTTCGCGATCGGTCAACGGTCATAGCAGTTTAACAATAAAACGTAAATTATGTATGTTATTTTGCTAATCTGTCATGGGGATCTTTGAGATTCGTCGTTGGATTACGTCGTCGTTACAATTTGTAATGGTAAAAATCACTAAAACCTCACGGTGTCTTTCCGCGCGTTTTTACTAAGTATGAAGGTCCGGTGCCACTACTTCTAAGGGTGAGCACAGGTATTCTGGTTTTTATTTCAACATTAATTATATTTATTTATCTTACCCGTCGAGGCATAGGCAGCGACATGACGATGAGGTTGGCGTCCTTGGACTTGTCGAGCAGCAGCTCTCGCAGCCGCAGCTGCCTGTTTGTCTTCTCCGCCAGCGTCGTCAGCTCCGATTCTGTGATGCGGCATTCTGGGACAAAAAGGCACCGTGAGAGAACTGCGGCTACTTATAAAAAAATCGGTTGTACTTACAAACCGTGAAAAAAAAATCGGTATGATAATCGGTTCGACATTGGCTTAACTACTTAGGTCAATTTCCATACAACTTTTATCTTTTTTTTCATGCTCGTGTTATTAAATGATGATAAAGAAATATTCTCACTACAGCTTTAACATTTATATCAGTGTTTGGAAATTGTTTTGACGAGTTGTTTTCATACAGTTGTTTTGACGGGTAAGGGCACAAATTACTTTTCCATTAACGGTTAAGCTGAGGGAAGTTAGCAAACGATCTCGATATTAAAGAGCTTTACTTAGATTCATGTAAAATACGATCATGGAGCGACATTGTGCATTAAAATCGGCGAAATTCACGTCGTTTAACTTGATGGATTGAGCCATAGGTACGTACCTTCAGCCATATTGGGGTCCTGGAAACCCCGTATAGTGTGGTCGAAGAGCTTGCGCGTCTCGGCTCGAGGCGCCTCCCCGATGTCCTGCACCATCTCCAACGACGAGTACTTGATGCGGAACTTCGCCAATAGATTCGCCATGCTACGTACATACACGGTATAATGTTAGTAAAACCATAATGACCTTAACAAGCTTCCAAAAATATTGAAAGGTCTTTCTGACCTTTCAAAATTTCGACAACAAACGACATAGGGAACATAACATTCAAATTACAGCATTCTAGAAGGATCCAACCTCCAACAAATAGAGGGACGGGCAGGTGGAAGTACATAATGACACTATAATTATCCTAGGTAGGAAGTGGCACGGGTCCTGCGTAACTGTATAAACTTAAGACCTCGGGTTCCATTTACATGCACCTTACTCCTCTAAAAAACGTTGGGTTTATTCATTTTTTAATGAAACGCGCACAGACATTATAACTCAATATTGTTCACCGGGTGTATAGGCGCGAATATAACCAAAATTATGTTGTGTATATTGTCATTTACTCCCTTTATAAAACGGGTATTGCAGCAAAGTGCGTTCGTTTATAAGTAAGTTATACTAACTTCCTCTGCTCGAGTTCAAGCTCGTGGTTCCTATTGGCGAGCGCGAAGATGCGCAGCTTGGTGCGCGCCCACGCCGAGCGCTGCGAGATGATGTACGGCAGCAGGATCGTGAGCCCGCCGTCGTCGTACAGCCACCACACATCGATCGTGCCCGACTCCTGACACACGACACAAGACATAAGGGTAGTTTAGTTATACAAGAATTTTTAATCTATATATATAAAAATGAATTGTTGTTCGTTAGTCTCGCTAAAACTCGAGAACGTCTGGACTGATTTCGCTAATTTTGGTCTTGAATTATACGTGGAAGTCCAGGGAAGGTTTAAAAGGTGTATTTCATCCAATACACGGACCACAAAGGCAAAACAAATGTTTGCCGGGACAACTAGTCTATATATATAAAAATGAATTGTTGTTCGTTAGTCTCGCTAAAACTCGAGAACGTCTGGACCGATTTGGCTAATTTTGGTCTTGAATGACACGTGGAAGTCCAGGGAAGGTTTAAAAGGTGTATTTCTTCTAATACACGAAGGCAAAAGAAATGTTTGCCGGGATAGCTAGTTATGAGATAAATACAGTTCCTATGCGTACAATATTACTAATACTTTATATCTATGTAAATTCATTTGATAATACAAACAGTTAAAGATTAATCGCGCAAAATATACTCTACATTGATTCTAGCAGAGTACAAAATGTCCAGTAAAATCGACCTTAGATGATCATCAAATTGACTATTTCTACAACAATATTATCCTAATGCGGCATCTACTGATAATCGCGTGTAGAAGTGAGAACATAACGTCTTGACAGAAAGGCAATAACTGTCTTTATATAGGTATGTCTGTACAACTACGTTTAGACTTTACAGTACAATAAGAGTTTTTAAACCAATGTGATAGTGGCCCGGTTTCAGGACATTTATCCTATATTTAGCAAGAATACAATATAGGGTGACGTTGATCCTTGTAGGGATTACGGACGTAAGTTAATACCTATAGTATAATAATATAATAACGGCGATGGGCGCACTCACCCCCTGTCACGTTGGGTTAAATACGCTTGGTGGGCATTTGCTTTAGCAAGTGCCTCTGTCTACCCCGCTTTGGGATTTAAAAGGCGTGAAGTGTATTTATTTTTTATTTTTTTTTATAATAATATAACTCACTTGTTTCTTCTGGAACATGGTCATCTGCGCCATCTGCTCCTTAGAGAGCTCGAGCCCGGAGGAGCTCTTGTACACGATCTGGCGGCTCAAGTCCAGCTTCTTGTTCTTGCGCTCTTTGCCTTCCTTCCCATCCTTCTCGCATATCGTGAATGATCTCGACGTGCTCAAAGTCGCGAGAGCTATGATGGAGGAGGAATGAAACGTTTTATATGACGATTTTTCGATAAAAGGTATGTGATATGTACTCGCTGCCTAACCATCTGGGAGACTGACGTGAAGTGTACCTACTGATTTTAAACACTTCCGAGTATTATTAAACTCATTTATTGATCAACTTATTGTGGCTTAGCAAGCTGCAGCGCACAAATTGGTTTCAACATTTTACAGGAACAAAATACTAAAACTAAGAGTATTAATCGACGCGTGTATCCCACTATTTCTATTTTCCATTGTTATTGCTATGGTTCTTCCTCGCAAATCGCAATGGAATATACGTATAGTGGGATATACCCTAATCGACGGAGTTAAGAAAGAATGTCTAGTCGACTAGAAAGTCTGTTGCTTTCCTAAGTTTCAAGATATTTGTGTGATTATTTCAGAATAAACCTTACATCTTAGAAACGCCGTCAGGTTTTTTGGGACAACCGTTATCCCGTGCCGCAATAAATAAATATCACATTAAATAGGTCGACAAATATTACAGTCACGCCTGTATCCCATTAAGGGGTGATAACGACTACCAATATTGCTCCATGTAGTCCATAGGGACCTAACATGAGGCACGTATATTAGTACAGTGCCTGTGTTAATTATGAGTTTATTACTACTCTAGAGGATAATACAACATAGAATTAAATATAAATTGGCATGTAAGTAATTTCAACACTTGTCTGTTTAATTGTACGTCGGTACAGTAGGTATCAAGTACTTACTAAACACGGGATATGGTAAGATTGCAAAATAACGATCAAAACTCTCAAAGCTCGAGATAGCTTTAAGATAATCTAATTTACAACAATAAATATGAATAACATAGCGATATTCCAGCTGCGTTGTTTCTCGCATTTCCATGGTAATGGTCAAAATGGTCCAAGGGTAATATCCAAACAAACTTCTTTTCAATACGCCGTTCTAAGAAGTCAAATATTACAGCCGGCCTAGCACGCGCCTCAAGAAAGACATGACATAGAACAAATACGCGCTCTGATTGGCTGTCATGTCACGCTTTGTGCGACTTAGCTAGTTTCAACAAATCACAGCGCGTTATATGTCTTGTCACTTATTTCTTGGAGGGCTGTGCTAGGGGGGCAGGTGTCAAATACATTTAACGTCGTGTGTAGTAAATAATCGAAACGAAACGAGGAAATAAGGAAACATAAAAAATTACCAGTATCTTAGGGTCTCAATATACCTTGCAAATTATTCCTACTGGATGGCTGCGAGTCCTTAGAGACGAGATCCAAGTCCGAATCGACGTGCATGATGTTGGCCGCCTGGCGCTTGACCTTGAGCTCGGCGCTGCCGCTGGAGGTGGCGGTGTGTCCGGAGGCGGGCGCCGCGTCCTCCGCCGCCAGCGGCCCGCAGTCCAGCCCGCCCGGCACGCGCACTATCGCCACGGCCAGCCGGCTCTCGAATGCCGCGCTGTAACAAACAACACGTCTTACAATCTTATAGGACACTGGTGCCGTGTGGTGACGGCGAATAGAATACATGTGTCACCACCCCAGCCCAACTTTTCCCGTCATGGGGGTCGTAAGAGGCGACCGAGGGAGCTCTCCAGAGAACGGGAAGCAGCGCTCTCTGTGAGTTAAACCACAACACCACTGCGATCACAACCCGCCTGCCAAGCGTGGCGATTACTGGCATTTCACCCCAAATGACGGATCTCATTGGGGGAGGCCCTCGTCCAGCAGTGGACGTTATGTGGCTGATGATGTGAGGACACTGGTAATAGAGAGACTTTTAGGCGCCTGCGAGTAAAGGCGATAGGCCTCCACTCACCTCCTATCATCCTCCTACAGCGTCTGTGGTCCAGATGCTTGGATACTTGACTTGTAACCGGGAGGTCCGGGTTCGAGTCCGGCTACTGGACGTGTACCAATGGGACTCTTTTTCAGAGCCTATGTAACGCAACGCTCGTACGGTGAAGGACAACATCGTGATGAAACCCGCACACCACAAGGTGTGTGAACCCTATAACGGCGATGGGCTCACCCCCTGTCACTGTTGGGTTAAATACGCTTGGTGAACCGTGGGCATTTGCTTTAGCAAGTGCCTCTGCCTACCCCGCCTTGGGATTAAAAGGCGTGAAGTGTATTTATTTATTTTTATTCACCTCCTATAACATTGGAATAAATACGCTTTGTGAACCGTGTACATTCTATCTACCTATCCCAATTTTGGGTTAACAGACGTGAGGACTTAAAAGCGTAGGTATTTAAAATTTTTAACACTTCGTTGTACACGCGCGGGGCTAAATGTTTCCAATCAATTCACGAACTAAAAGAGTCTTGTGATGGATAACAGCTCAAAAATATAACCATTGCTGTTAGATGAAAGAAGAGAACATAAAACCACATTTTGGAATACATAATTCTAAAAAGTCGTATACTAATACTTACTGCAGCACATTGAAGTAGGCCACCAGTTCATGTGGCGCAGC
Organism: Conopomorpha cramerella; assembly: GCA_012932125.1. Taxonomy (NCBI): domain Eukaryota; kingdom Metazoa; phylum Arthropoda; class Insecta; order Lepidoptera; family Gracillariidae; genus Conopomorpha; species Conopomorpha cramerella. The sequence continues at coordinate 18,678 of SJJU01003481.1, forward strand.
AGTAGTCCAGTCTGTCTTATACCCCATGAGGAGGACGTTGGGCGCCAGGCGACCCACCCCGGTGGCCTGGATGAGCGCGCGCGCCCCGGTCTCGAACCCGAACCCAGACACGTTGGAACAGAATGCGCGCACCTTGCGCTGGCGCAGCCACTCCACGTTGGCTCGCACGCGTAAGTCACGCTCCCGGTATGACATCTTCGACTGATGGGAGACGATTTAGGGCTTTGAATGAATGCGTAAATAAATAAATATTTTACAACAACACACATAATGTTGTAATATGCCGTGTGTAATTTCCTTGCTATATGTATGTAAGTATAAACTTCCATCCCCCTTTTTACCCCTTTAGGGGATGATTATAATCCTTTCTTATCTCACGTAAATATCACAAAAAGAACTTCTGTGCAAAATTTCAGCTTTCTAGCTAGCAACATTTCGGCTAGGCCAACACCTACTTATCAACATAAGTCAGTGATGAATGAATAAGTCAGGATTTTTTTCAGTAAGGAGTTTTATATTTATGTCCAGAATACCTCTGAATTTTGTCACTGGGAAGCTGGAAGGAAAAATTGAGAAATGACTGACGGTTTTATCACTTTGGATTAACAATACTTGGATACGAACCTCCCAGATGGGGTACATTTGAAAGTAATTGTATGACTTAATAGGTCGGTTTTGTTTACTCCAAAAAAGGTACACACGCAATTACACTTTGGCGGTAATAAACCATTGCCAGTACTGACTTACTGGCTCTATGCAGGTAAATACTGTTGTTGAGTGTGTCCAGAGCTGCTCCACAGTTGCGTACTCAATGCATCTACAGCCAAACTTACCTCTATAACGTCTCCGACAATCATGAGCGAGCCACTCTTTGTGATGAGGTGTCCTAGGTCCACGAGAGCAGGTCTGCTCTGCGGCCGACCAGCTAACACCAGCAACTGCGGCCAGTAGTTCTTCACGTGCTCGCCAGTTCGGGCCAACGTATGCGCGCTGGCTAGTGCTGTCTTATAAGTCTGTGCCTGTGTACTGCTACCCCAGTTTGCTTCTGTTAAGTGGGAAACGGTTGCTTTATTTATATTGTATGTAAATAATCCTGGCAGCAAAACTTGGTATTTTTATTATGATTTTTAAATATGACATTGTCACTTTGTTTACATTACGGTACTATACGCGCACCACGCTGTTATAGGGTTCAAACGCTTAAGTTCATACACGCTAAGGTCTACTGGAGAGGGTACGATCTACTGCCTATGCAGTTATGCCTAGTAGGTACTTTTACCCTTCAGATAAATAAATAAATAGTGATCAATAACCTATTGATGATAAGTGGCCAACAGGTAGCCAAAAAATAATTTTAGTTTTATAATTTTATAAATATACCTACTTATATAATAACATCACTTAAATCCCTTATACGTGGTGTATAACGTACATTATGATTGTTACATACCTACTAAACAGTAATAAACATACACATACTTTCTTTATTACTAAAATATAAGGATATTTACAGAAAGAAAACAAACAGAAAAACGATCGAAACAAGAAAGATGTGTAACGGTTTTCCCGAATGTAAATATCTGACAGGAAGAAAATATTCTTCATTAAATGTCATAACAGTGACAGTTAACTTGTTGCTTATTAAACAAGAGTTCCCCCGTGAGATATATTACCCGGATTGTTTATGACTTCGTTGCTGTAAATACGAGAACTATAAATACGTTTTAACTGAAACGAACAAGGCCGGCACAGTGTAAAGAGTCGGAAATATTTTTTTCCGATTGTTTACATTACAATATCTGGATTTACTATTTATTGGCACTGACTTGGTCGATATAAATACTGCAGCATCCGACCCCATGCGGAATGATTCATGGCTGCATAAGCCGATGGTTAATAATAGACAGAATATCAGAATTTATTTCGGAGTCAAAACATTGTTACGTACGTGTTTGAGCTACATTATTCAACGACGCAAAGGTTTATCTAGGTACTTTTATCTATGTTTAATCTTGGTACCTCAGAGGTAAGTAAGGCATCATAAAATACAAAGTAGGTGCACCGCTTAGAAATCGTCTTTACGTCTTTTGCAATGACTACGTACATTGCACGTATCTACACGTAATGTCAGAATAAATTGATCTTTGTTTTCTCTCCGATAGATAGAAAAACATGAACAGACCAACAAACTTTTAACATGGAATTCAGATTATACATACACACATCAAAAGTGTTTAGGGATCATGTACATTTTTGAAGATTCCATTCAAGAATATATTTTACAAAAACTGAATTCATTCATAATTTATTCAAAATGTGGTGATATGTAATTGATACAGGCATGGGGAATTAGGTAGGAGACCAGTCCAGAAGATTAGATTTGATTTAAATAAATTAGATTTTTTTTAGAGCTAAAAATGGTTTTGATCCCTAGACACTTTTAATGTATATGGAAATACTATATGACTGACGGAAAAATAGTAGACCAGCAGAATTTGTTAATTCACTGACTATAAACAAATACATTATCAGACTTCAAGTAACCGGAGATAATACTTCTACTGACCCCGTATATTTTTATGACAAAAAATAAAGGGCTCTTTTCAACGCTCGCGTTATCTTGTGTCCAGATCAAATACAAATCATCATTATACTAAAGTTGGACAAGAGTAATGGACTATCAGGTACAGAGTCAGGAACACGCTGAAGGTGATGAGCGCCGTTATGTAGTTGATCAGGAACATAATGATGACACACAACACGAAGCCCAGTAGAGACAGCCACACGTTATAATACTATACGAAATTAATGACAATATATTAAGTACAGTTTCAGGTGTATACAATTAAATACATAGCTACTTCATGCTTTTAAGAACTCTATTTACTTAAGAATAAACATGGGATCGACACTTTCACAGAAACGGTCTCCATAGAACAAAATTGAGCAGAATTGCATTTTGATGATGCTTTCTGTGAATTAAAACTATTTATTCTATTTATGGACAATATTGATCATTAATAGCAAAAAATATATATCATAAGAAATACTGGGGTAGTATCTAAGACACAAATAGCGAGGTAATTTTAAAGATTCTTACCCGGAAGGTAGGTCTCCAACCCAGAGGCCGTATTATGGCGGCGTGGAAGGTGCAAAAATTGATAAGGGCATACGACGCCAGGTAGAAGTTGGAGATTAGTGGGGCAATCGTGTCCAAGTCCGCTGCAAACAAAACAATCTATTTACAATGAATAGTAAAGCCGAGTTGGTTGTGATATTATATTACATACTAGATGTCCCGGCAAACATTTGTTTTGCCATAAGAAGTCGCTTTTGTACCCCGCGTATTGGATGAAATACACCTTTTAAACCTTTCAAAAGTTAGAAAAAAAGTAAGTTCGTTAGCCAAATCGGTCCAGCGGTTCTCGAGTTTTAGCGAGATTAACGAACACCAATTCATTTTTATATATATAGGTATAGATAGATAGATATGAGAAAGCCGGCATGGACTAAGTGGTCAGGGCATCTGCCTAGAGGCAGATCGGTTGCGTGTTTGATTCCCGTCGCGAACATAATGCTTTAGTGATGATCTGAGGCATTTGTTGTGTGCATCTGGGTTTTTTGTACGTTTGCGCATTTAAAAGTATTTATGTAAGTATATCAGTCTCAGTCTCTGGCACACATAGCACAAGGTTTCCTAATTTGGGGTCAGATGACCGTATGTAAAAATGTCCTAAGATATTTATTAATATTATAAAATGAATACGAGATATCAAGACAATGATTTGTTATCTCGTATTATTTTTTCGACACAGTTACATGTGCCGTGGTCACGAGTCGGAACGTCGAGCAAACAACGAAGGTAAGCTGAATGCTTATCTTTGGTTAATTTTCGCGCCATAATACCCGTTTTAAACTTTTAATATAATGTCACTGCGTTTCTTTAAAAAAAAAACAATGTTTGTAGACCCGTCCATATTTCTAGAACTTTCTTATATATATATAATGCATAATGTATTTGTATATGACATGTTTTTTAATATGACTTTCGAAATCTTTGAGGTCATTGAATTAATATTTAAAGGTGTCTATGTCGACAGTGTAGTTGTCTACTAAAAAAAACAGAAAAATCCCAAAGTCTGTACCCTTTCAAAGAAATCAGAAAAGCCAACATATAGTACTTTTTTATTTAATTTCTAGAAAGTTTGACAACAAAGGTGAGTAATCGCAGTCGATCATCGATGTTAAAGGGCGCGATATTTTAATGTGAAGCTGTACCTAGTGTCTAGACAGTAGGCGATCGGCTGAGTCGCCTTTCGAATAATTGAACTGACCAAGTGAGTGATATTGACTTTCCTCTACGATACGCCGTAGTGGTTCCGGCGTCCAAGGGCTATAGCCCCGATTACAGGCCTAACAACCCAAATGGTATCAATAAAAGCCGACCTTGAGTCCTCACGCGCAACATATTTGGGCAACCGAGATACAAGTAAGGCAAAAGACAGACAATAGATTTCTGCATAAAAGAATACACAACTAAACGCAATATCAACTTACTTACCAATCAACAAGAACATGAGCGAAACGATGAACGTCAGCACGTAACCTCTATACGGCTCGCCATGTTTACCGTAGCCCTTGGAGAAGAATATCAGTCCGGGGTAGATGCGGTCCACGCCCAGCGCCTGGATGAGCCGAGGCACGGACAGCAGGTTGGTCAGGGCGGTGGACAGTGTCGCCGCCCAACAGCCCGCGTAGATGAAGGGACCCCACGCTGACATTACTTGCATCATCTGAAGAAAGGGTTAAGCATATTTGATATCCGCATTTGAACATAAAGGAATCAATTCGAATTTCCAAAATAGCGTCTATGTCGCGTCTATAAAATTCTTCTCAAATAACGTTTGTGTCGTTCAAATCGTGTCTGTATAAAAGCAACACTTAAGCATGTACTGATTATTGTGTCAGAATAGATGTAGTCGAGGTGCTATGTTCAAAAATGAGACTTCCTGTAATCTCAAAGGCATACCAATGGGCAAGTAAATTTTGTAGTACTGAATAGATCAACCATCTGTCACTTTTGATCTACAATTGTCCGCTCGCATGTGAAACGATTGTATAACGGTTGCCTACCTATGGAATGATGCCAACGAATGCTCTACCTACAGAATAAACATGAAAAAATATCCTTACAGAGTAGTTATTGTAGAGGCCATATTCGCACGTAGTGTTGTCGCTGAGACACGCGTATGACGTGTCGTAGCTGCCGAAGACGGAGCCGTTGACGACGGTGAGGTTAGCCACGTGACCGCTAGCGTCGCGCAGCGCGCCGGCGCCCGCCACCAGCACTACGAACGCGTAGCTCAACATGGAGATCAGCAACGCTAGGAGGGTACCCTTGGGTATCGCCGATGCAGGGTCCTGGTCGGAAAACATTTTTATAAAACACATTCCACTCGGCTCAGAGGTAAGCGCTGAGGGAGGGTAGAGAGGTACATGTTTGACAAAATGATGTAGGAACCAAATACTTAGTTGATATAAAAGAATATTACTTAACTCGTTGGAAGTGTTTTGCAAAATTGTGATTAGGACGCGGTAATTTTCTTTTGTATGGAAACTGTACGAGTGGGTAAATTAGGGAATATGCTCTTTGAATACATACAACCTTTTTCAATAATTCTTACATTCATTATAAACAATACTCATCCAGCAGTGGACGTGGGGCTGATAATAATGATGACTACGCCTCTGTTCCCGTCACGATTTTGTGCGGGACTTGCACTTATTAATACTTCACCATACCCACTACGCTGCGTAATTGCACACACTTCAAGCAAGACGCGACATAAAAAAATAGACGGATCAGAGGTTGTGTATGTCTTTCTTGGAGTACTTAGGAGACAGGATCCCCCCGTGCACGTGCCTCGCTCTTGAGGATCGACGCACCCTCAGTATGACGATGGTACCGCCTACGTCAACATTCGGGTATCATACTGGTAAGAATCTCTTTTTATTGACCTACGTAGACTTCGTACGTGATAAACATTATTTTGAAGAATTGGTTAAGTATTGTCGAGAATCGTCGAGACGTTCAGCCAACGCTCATTAACAAAGACGCGACTATAATGGTCGTAAAACAATACACATAATCTACAGATTAGCTACTCTAATGTATGAATGAATGGCAAAGTGGCTAATATGTTTTATCATTCACAGCTAGGGTTGCCTACAACAAAATATTTTAATTTAACTTAATAAAAAACTGGTAAGGTGCGTATTGAATGCTTAAAGTAGTATTGACTGGAAAGTTGTAGGTTGGAGCCAGGATAGTTTGGATGGGGGTTGGTAAGTATTTTCTTCTGTCGACGTACGTACGCAAAGATCCGATGTAGTAAATATTATGAAGGTAGGTATTTCTATTACGTGTAAGTACTTACTTATATTATTATGATTGACAACCCTATTCAATAGGTAGGTATGGGATGTTAAATGAAATAGATTGACACGTGTTGTTTACCTACATCTCTCATAAATATACATACATATAAATATTTCTTGGAATGTTTGTTGTTACAGTTTTCGATTGAGAGTTTCGCTCCATTATAGAGATGAGTCATGCTTGTCCGATTTCAATTGCGGCCAATGAATTGATTACGTTCAATAAAGAGAATATTTTCGGGGTTGAGCTTAAATTGTCGACACTTTCAACCGGGGTCAAGTTTCATTACATTAATGTACATACATATCTACTACATGCTAACATGTTTGTGTAACTAGACGCGTGGGCAAATAATACCAAACGTAAAACGGTGCAATAAAATAGTTTTCATATTTAAGCACTGTCCCTTTTCTGTACCAAGATCATCGCGATAGTCTGTCGAAAAAATATAAACTATCTTCCTCCTTTCGTTAAAATTTCCGCGCATTAAGAAAAGTAAAAGAAATTTAAAAAAACAATTAAGTAATTCCGCTTCCGCCTACGCTCGGCCTAACTCAGTAGTGTCAGTAATGGTTCAGTAGCCATCACGTGTAGTACCTACTCCCTTCCCTACTCCTGTCGTCATAGGTAGTCGATGCAACACTTGCGTGATTCATATAAGTAGAGGTACATAGGTAGATCACGTTTGTGCACATGTAAAATGATATACATAGGGAAGTAACTACTAACTTCAATAATACAGAAATACATTTTATTTTAATTGAAAATACATCAATTTTATTGTCTATTGTCGTCTTGGTAAGACACTTTTATGTCTTGTGTGATGCTCATGACGACTTTGTGACACATTCTTCTCAGTTCGCTTGCAAGCGTGCGCGTCACTCATGTGGTAATTAGAAATACCGGAAATATAATTATTGCTAGTGCTAAGAATTCGGAAACTACGCTTGCCAAAATTACCAATGCAATGGCATCGTCGTAGGAAGTGAATCATTTGTTTTGTATTTTATGCATAAAATCTTATTGCAAAATTGGCAATAATGATGAAAACACTCACGCCTTTAATATTAAAGATGGATTAAATTGTTAAAAAACTACATAATATCGGCAGTTTATAGGTATTGTGTACATAAGTACAGGAAAGATTTGAAATTTATGTTTTTCATGGATACATTATTAACCTCACTCTCCTGGATCGTGTTCCATATGTATACAGTACATAACTAGGCACCTAAGTACGACAGCGAACTCGCGTTACGGTCGTTGGAAAACGCGTTTGAATTGAGAAGAAAACGGCCAATGACAGGTGGCCTTGAGAAGAAAAACGTTCTTAAGGTAGGTCAATAGCCAGATCGCTAGAAAACATCGCAAGAGTGACTGGTCAACTGTAGAGGTTGTCAACAACTGAACTGCGTGGCATGCGTTAATCATTAATAACAAAATATTCTGATCTTTATATGGAACAGGAAACGAAATTCCAGGAACTAGACCTAGTTAGTTTGTAGTAGATACATACATACTCCGTAGACGGGAAAACAACAGGGCTGGTCGTGGGCCGCGCCCCATAGCACTTAATTAAACGGTTTCTGACGTCATTGCTGCCAGGAGCAGTAGTTACTACTAAAGTATACCAAACCTATGTATAAGCAACATGCCGATAATGAAGCAAAACAGTACGAACGTAGGTATCTACGCAAGCGGGACGAACCTTCTTTATGACACCCGATCATGTGATTGATTACAATGATCAAAATCACAACGAGGGATAATGTTTACAATACTTTAAGCTTTGTCTTTCAGTGGCGTGTAGACAAAACACAATTTACAGTCGAGAACTGTCATATCGTAACACTTTCTTTTTAACATGGTTGGGATCTTTTATTTTCTGGATTTTGATAGATTCTCTAACTTATGGAAGTATTACGCTCCGACCATCATTGTACGGAGTAATTATAAAAACTAATCGATATAAAGAGAATACTGTCTATCTATTCGATAGGTATAGATCTGTAAATCCGCGTGCTAAAGGGCGAGGAACTACCACTTAAGCCTGAAACAATTTCACTAATCTCTATTGTTAGGCGAGATGTGACGTCAACATGTTTCTAAAGGTTTTGTACGTCCCACTACGGATTATGAAAGTTTACCTATGTAGGTATGTTTTGGTTCATAACAGAACAAGTAAATAATCATACCTCTGCTTAGCTTACCTTAACCATATTTGCGAACTATCTAATACTTACTTATCAATTTTATCGAAATGTCCTACTACATGATGATTCTTGAGAATTAAGTAAATAGTACAGTTTGTTGTTATTAACGCATTCTTAACATCAATATATATATATCTTGTACAATAACTTAATAATAATGAATAAATTCATTAGTAAGACGTGATAAATTCCTCTATTAGAAAAAAACGGATCCACTCCAAGACGCCACTTTTTGTAGTCAATATTGTATAGATTGAAATAATCGGTAATTAATGGTTTTCTTAATTAGAGAAATCATCATCAAATCGATAATTCTACATAAACGTTATCTTGAGGCGTAATCATTACCCAGGATGGACTGTTTAAATTAATTCGTTTTAAAGAAAAACTGCGAGAAACTCAGTTTTCCGGTCCTTCCCGTGGGAGTCAAGTTGTATAATGTTTATATTTTTTAGATAATAAGATATTTTATCTACACTAATATTATAAATGCAAAAAAAACTCTGTATTTTTGTCTCGCCTTCACGCCAAAACTACTGAACCAATTTAAATGAAATTTGAAATACAGATAGATTAGAGCCTGAGAAAGGATATACTTTTTATCACTGTCGTGTGGGACGCATCACTCAATAGAAGGTGTTAAAAATACAGTTTCAACTACTGACCTTCAAATCTCCAGAGATGTTGGCACCGGCTTGTATACCAGTGACGGAGGGGAAGAAGATGGCGAACACGCTGTAGAAGTCCTGCTGCTTATTGTCTACAGGCCTGAAGCCTTGATAGAAGTTGTCGGCGAACGTCCCCGCTAAAAGGAACAACTTGTTAAATTACCGAAATTCATGCACAATTATTCAGAACTCATGTGTTTTTGAACTGTGGTACTTAATTACTTTAGTATACAGCGGTTATTTCGCTGGAAAAACAAAGCGAATCTAACGTCTAAGGAAACTTCGTATGGCACTCCTTATGATTTAAGTCTAAATATTCGTATTATAAAATGACACAACACACAAATACATGGTGTACCACTAATACACAAATAAGCTTTAAATAAAATTGTTACTTGAGTAGGTAACCAAACCTTTAATACACTATTACTTTAGTGAATTAGATAAAATATACAATAATGGATCATAAAACGATGCAATCGGCAGGAGCCACAAAGCTTCCACCTTATTTATTATTTCTGCACAAAGTGTGCTCACGTTACACGTTCCGTCTCGGAAGATTTTTATATGCTATAAAAATAACTTACAGTTAAGACCAACAAATCCTTTGGCAATAGAGTCTGGATCTCCCTGCGGCCCCATAAACGCTCCGACCACGAAATCCACTATCGCTCCCACGATGATTGCCACGAGGAAGTTCTGCCAACAAACAACATCTTCAAGGTCATCAAGCTTCCTCGAAGAAGGTATTCATATTTTACCTGCCCTTAATCTCGAGAACCACACTTTAATTCCGAACTCAGGTGTTATATTAGTTATTTGAATGATTAAACAAATAACTTCAGGTGAAACACTGAATTATTAGCGTTACTTGATTATAACTTCCTTTGTGCTATTTCAAGCAGTTATAATCTATGCAAACTTTAAATACAATTCAGACAGTAAGCAGTAAAATGTATTTGTAGTAAAATGTGCTTTACCTAAGTACCCCTTTTTTGGTTTACAACACATTATGACCGCTTCCGATAAGATCCGCAAATGGTACGTTAGAATTCATATGTAACCACGATAGGCCTTCGATGGTTCTGATATCCTCGATTCTCCTCGAAATTATAGACGTAGTTTAGTGAGTACCTACCGTTCTAGGAATTGACAGATTACATCAACACGTTACGCTAATCTCAAACCATTAAAAGGCTGTGTACCTAGTACCTACTTATATCAACAATACAAACAGATAAATACAAGAAGAAAGATGTTATCATTAAAAATGCCATCATGTCATCAAGATTTACTGAATTGAATAATCCAAAAACCCACGTGTCGGCATAATACTTATTCTATCTATATAATAGGTAAAAGTAAACAGATTGTATTCTCAGGGCGCGACAGAACAGTAAACAGATCACGGCAAGCCGTGGATAATCATCTTTACTACAAACAACATATCAAGACAGACACTATCTATTCCTCATTTAAATGTAGGTACTGCTATAAAACAAAACACAGACACTTGTAGGTACACACGTTGTTAACAATGACAATTACTTTGCAGATAACGAGCACGTGAAGGTTTTCACTTTGGAAAAATACGACTTACTTTACCCAGCTACTATAATCAGGAAATTAGTAGTTTTACTAAGTAGGCACTTATATCACAAGGGTTGTCAGGTAAGTACCGTACGTTTATATGGACTAGATTTGGATCTGTCTGTTACAATCAGATACACTTGCTTAGCGTTAGAATTATAGTAACATAGGATGTTTACTATATCTTTTACTATAAGAATTCGGTCTGTCTCGCAATAGATGCATACTAACGGAGTTGCACAATAGTCGCAATTGTTATTACCGGCTTTTATGACGGATGGATGTTTTATCTCTGTAGGTTTTAAAAGTATAACGGAAGTGTCAGTCAGTCTTGGGCAGAGTATCCCGTTTGGAATATCGAGACCTTATGTACCTGGGGTATAACATGTATCCGGCAATAGTTAACTGAATCCTCCTCTAGACCTTGCGGTGTTTAAATTGAAGTGCACTGTACAAGTATCTACTTACTTTCATATGAAAAGCCACTTCCTTGCATCTTAACAACAATCATAATGAGGAACTAACTCAAGACTAATAATTGTCTGTATCTATCTACACCAGACCTGACTAGTCTGCATAGAGTACTTTTAATCAAGAACCTATTACAACCAAAGTCAGGTATGTGTACCTACCTAACCTACCTACTTCCTACAATCGCTTTTCTTATTTGCTACTGTTGTCAACAGAAATGTTTTTTTTGCCGTTAGCATAACCAATACCTACACTCTCTCGAGCGAGAATCCTCGAGAGCGTGTTCATTGATTGTTGTAGAGTCGTATACGTACAATCGGCCAAGAAAATGGTCTAACAGTCCATTATCCGTAAACTTGAAGTTTATATGAATGTCAGAGATAATCAGAAAAGAAGGTTCATTTTATTTTTCACATTAAAAACGCATTACGATAATGATATTTTGGTAACACAGGAAGTTTCATCAAAACTGATATACCGCTTTTTCACCGACTCTACCCACCTGTATTGTAAAAAAAACTTTGTGCTATTTCAGTGTAGGTATTTTACATTCGTTTCGGGAATTGTCTATCGAAAGAGTGAATCAGTCAGAAGGCAGTGTGTGGTTTCAAGTGGTGCATGGATGTGGTTTCAAATCCATATAAAAATATATTTTTCTAAGGAAAAAAATTTTTTTTTGTTACCTGTGCCTTACTCTCCCAGTCCATGCCGACAGCGCATATGATGCACATGACGATCAACGCCACTGTGCCAACGATTCTGACGTCAGTGACTCCATTGTCCACGATCTTGACACCGTTGTTGCGAAGCAAGTCATTCATGGAGTCGCAGAAGCCGATGGTGTTCATGCTGGCGGCGACGGCGTTCGCGAAGGCGAAGATCAAGCCCACGGACGCACCGAACTCCGGGCCCAGAGATCGGGATATTATGAAATATACACCACCTGCGAGAAAAAAAATACTGTACCTTTGAATCGTAATAATAAGGCGAGGCACCTGCTGAGCAAATGTCGCTAAGCGTATTATACTCCATCATCTGAGAGAAATTGTAATTTAACAATAACGTCACTTGTGAAATCAATATTTTTATTGCAATGGTAGGGCATAGAATAATGATGTACTTACCCATTTTCGGAAACTAGTATCAATAATCTTAACATTTCAATAGACAAATAAACGCATTTTATAACTGAGAAATCTAGGAACTACAAATAAATATTCATAAATAAATAAAAATATTTCCTTCCTTTTAGATTGCTATAAAATTTTCGTAGAAGCTTGAAGGGCGTTTCGTAATCGTCGTTTATGGACACGGAATCAAGATTAAAGAAGGCTTAAACGTACCTCCTTTGACTTCCCCGTTGGTGCAAATGGCGCTCATAGATAAGGTGGTGATGACGCATACGATCGCTGAGATGAGGATGATGAGCAGAGAAAGGCCAATGCCGGCCTGCGCCACCACCCACGAGATGCGGAGGAACAGCATCACGCCCCATATGTTCAGCAGGCAGGGGATCAGCACGCCCTACGACGCCACGAAACAAAGACAGTTATGAAGATGTTCCAAAGAGCGATTTGTCGGTCAAACAATGCTTCATTCCATACTTTTGAAAAAAGTCAGTCAATCCTTTCGGTTTTTTTGGAGACTTTTGTTACCTACTTACATGTTATGAAAATTATGCCTTCATATTTAAATTATTTGATCAGGAATCGTGTACATATAAATAATGATTTCCTGTAGGTAGGTAAAATATCGGGCCAATGAAGGTAACTATTTCATGAGACTTTTTATACCTCCAGAACAATACGAATAAATAAATTAATTCGAGTATTCGATTTTCGAAGCATGTATGAACAATAAACTCACTTGAATCCATCCTAGTTTGATGCCGTGTGCTGCAGGCGATGGTGATTTGGTATCCCTCTGATCGTGGGCCTCTTCCTGCGAAGAAGAACTTTTTCAGCATAGGTAAAGCGCAACGAAAGAACTCGACAATGTTAAGAAAAATAAAAATTCGTAGTAATGTTAGCAGGTACCTAAGTAACTATTTTAATAAATAGTTAACGGGCAAGATTTTAAAGCGTACCTTGACTTTATTTTGTCAAAGTCTGGCTTAGAATTTTGACAAAGCCATTTCAAAGTTAGCTTTGAAAATCTGGCTCTATGAGCGAGAGATAGAGAGAAAGGTATCCAAAATCATGGTTAACACACGTAAATTAAATAAATACCTATTAATATGTACAAAAATGGGTTGGTTGCTATGGGCTCATCCCCTGTCACGTTGGGTTAAATACGCGTGGTGAACCGTGGAGATTTTCTTTAACAAGTGTCTGTCTACCCCGCTTTGGGATTAAAAGGCGTGAAGTGTATTTTTTACTACAAAATTGATTCTACTGCGTTATTGTCTATTCTTAAAAACTTTGTTGTGGGTATTAAGTAATATTTAAATTTAAAGATGTGTCAATAAAACTTTATGTGTCAATTCTTTTCATTATTATAAATTATCACTGTCCATTGAAAATCGGTACTGTTTTTGTTTAGTAATTATTTTCAAATAATTTAGACTCGGGTAGACCTTGACTGAACTTGAAACTTATGTGACGTCGCTATATTATTGGTATTACACTGAAAACTATACATATTACTTACTACACTAGACAGTTACAACTATTAGGTACTTATTTACATATATCTATAATAGCTGATGTTATTTAATAGTTTTCTTACAATGAATGTATGACGTCAATGCACGGGATTTCCGGTGAATACCCAAGTATTTCATTTCAAGAGCGTCTGTGGTCCAGTTGGTTGGATACTCGACTTGCAATCGGGAGGTCGCGCGCGGGTTCAAGTCCGGCTACTGGACGTGTACCAATTGGACTCTTTTTCAGAGCCTACGAACGCAAAGCAACGCTCGTACGGTGAAGGACAACATCGTGATGAAACCCGCACACCACAAGTTGTGTGAACCCTATAAGACGATGGGATACCCCCTGTCACGTTGGGTTAAATACGCTTGGTGAATCGTGGGTATTTGCTTAGCAAGTGCCTCTACCTACCCCGTCTGGGCATTAAAAGGCGTGAAGTGTATATATTTTATTTATTTATTCATTTCAAGCAAGTAACTAGCTATGCCCTGCGGTGTTACCCGAAGGTGCGAGCGAACTTAATTAAAAACACACTTGACAGTAGTGACTGTAGTAAAAAATCCGTAAAGAATATGACACTGTAAAACTTGTTTTCAATATTTGCTCGCAATTTTAGTTGGTCATTCATGACCCACTTGTTGGAAACCGTCGAAAACAGTGCCGGCCATCAGCCATCGACCATAATTTTGATTAACTTATTTCAAGTATTTTGTATGTTTTCAGGTTACATAACTTGCGCGATTTTCAACCAAAAAATTACTACATCGCATTTTATTTTTGTGTTTGTTGTTTAGATTAACTTATTAAGTGAACATTTCACAATCAGGGGAAACTTTCCAAATAATATCGTTGTAGGCACCTAAAGTAAAAAAAAAGATTAACTTCATCATGGAAGGGACACAAAAATGTTCTTACTTGAGAGAAATAAAATGGTAAATATGAATTATAATTTATTATGGTACTGATACTCATGAACACATTAGTAATTGACTTAACATTTACAAAAACAACTCTAGGCAAACAACTTTACCTTTATTCAAGTTAAAGCTAAAGGTAAGTTTTTCTACTTGTAGATAACATGAAATTGCCCGTTGCCCTTCCCTAAACATGGCAACGGGCAAAGTAATTACCGACATTTATCGCTTAAATTACAGCTTTTTTATCCAAATGCGAAAACAAGGATATTTATTAGTTTTTTCCTTATTTAGGTAGGTACTGCAAGCCAATATTTATAAAAGGGAAATAAAAAAGTACTAAGTTAAAATTGGGCAAACAGATAATTGTTTCAAATATTTCCAGAAAATACTTAGGTAACAAAAGAGCTTTGACAATACCTAGCCAAATAGTAACGAGATTATAATCCCCAGAAATGCGTAAGTTTTGGGGACATAATTTTCCTGCGTAGTAATTTTTCAAATCTTTGAATTTCTTTTGCGTCACATATTCCGAAATTCCACATCCAATCGCCAATAGTGAAAAAGGCCCACATCAATTAATTCTAAATCAATGGAAGATACCATAAAAGTGTCTCTTGTTTAACAGGATGATTCATCCCACTGACATCATATGGACTCTTGTAAACACCCTAATAAAACAAATACTGTTACTAACTACACATTCTGCTTAAAATGTCTAACAATTAAACATACAAACAAAAACTGACGTCGGCCCTAATGGGGTAAATGAAATCTAGAACCTTAAAGGTTCTGGATGACTTAAATTATTTTACCTTGACAGTTTGGCATGATAGGTCCAGTCCATCGTCCAACAATCCTTTCCAATACCCCGATTAGTATTTCTACGAGGCGTTTTACGCTGCTTATTACAGTGGTAAAAATCGTCACACATATTGTTCGTTTTACGTCCCAGACCGGCACTAGACAAAATAAACTTGTAAACTTGTTGAGTTAAGTACCTAATAAAATTAGGTACTTTACTAGCAAATGAGTTTTTGCAACTAAAACAAATCAAAGAATTAATTATACAGTAGATTTTATATTGATAATGAAAGAATCTGGCTATGTGAGCCCGCCTTAACTATCAACAATGGTGATAGAAGACAGGGTAATAGCAGAGCTACAGCTCGCTACAGCGATGATTATGTGATGACAATCAGCTGGATTCACTAAAGGTTGACGCAACTGTTGCGCCGACGTCCACCTCATCTCTCATCTTGATGGACACCATACATTCTGTTGTTGACATTATATCATCAGGGCATTTCCATTGAATAAACTAGTGTGATCTAGGTTAGTCTTGTCGCAGATGCAGTTAGGTTTATGTATGTGTACCTAAATTAATCTGTTTGTTTCTTTGTATATGTAAGTGTAGATTCGCCAATTTAATAAATTGGTAGATTAATTACACAGTATAAGCTCACAGTTTTCTAGCACAGTCGTAACTGCCTATATTAAGCGTTTGACAGCTAAATTAACATGTACCTAATGCATATGTAAGTATTGGCTCAATATCAACAACTTATTTTATCGTCCGGTAATCATAGCATTTTATTTATGTAACAAAATTTTCTTTTTAGATTGTATCCAAAACATAAAAAGGTAAAAAAAAAACAGGTTTGCCTAGTCAAAACCCACCCACCTACCTAGTGCCTATAATGTTTAGGTCTTTAACACTATAAAATCGGTCACGCTTCCGAGCCTAAAACCCATTACGTCACCGAAAATCACTTAATTGTTTTTTTTTTTTGTTATAGCTCCACGACCATCTCGACTCTTGTCTGTGAGCTTGCAAAAAAAAAACAAACAGTGTTATAGGTTGTTGCCGAGTTAGGTTTCACGGTTGGTTTGTGTGTGGATATGAGCTGGCAACCGGTTGGACGAAGCTAGCTCGCACCGCCTTGCACCGGTTACATCCGCTCCTGCAACTCTCAAGAGCAAACAGAACTGCCCTGAAGAACGACAGCGTATCGCGCTGTTTAATTATTGGACTTGCATTGCAACGGTATCATTTAGCATTGGAATTTTGGATTCCGCTCTTAGCTTGTCCGCTAACAATTCGCGAAATGACTATCCATTTGCATTGTATTTTACATAATACCTACTTACAATTAGGTGTCTACATTTATAAAATTGCACGTGTGTGAATTGTTTTATAATAATGATAGCAATTTATTATTAATATTTACCTACTTAGATAAATATGGTTACGCACCTACAGGTCGTATCGCGAAAATAGTTATCTTATCGTGTTAATTTTTGACTTGTTTAAACTTAAAAAAATTAACTGGATCTTGAACTTGTGCCGCGGTTGTTAGGTAACTTCCATGTTGTTACTTTCCGGATTTTTTTTGGACTGCAGTAGAAGAATCTAATAATTTTTTCACGGGTAATTGAGGTACATATTTGTTAAAATGTTACTTAAACATAATTTATAGCTATAACCCGCGAAATTATCCATCACCCTTTTTATCTTGTTCCCATCAGAGTATAATCCTAATCCAGATAATGTTCTATGGTTCTAAAAAACTCCGTTCAACAGTTTTTCGTGAAGAAGTAGGTAACAGACATACACACACAACACATTCATATCAATAATAATATTAGTAAGAATTACACGACTTACTATAACGTACAATGACATCCACCTACCTAATAGCACTATTAAACTAAGTAGGTACCTAATTAATCAACTATAAATTAACCAAAAGTACAATACCGTAACCAACCATTAACAACAACATTTGCACCAAAGAAAATAGTTAAACATTGATTCACAAATTGTTCAGGCACAGTTAATTAGCTTTTAGACTATACATGACGCAAGTGTATTCTGAAAGGAATATACATGCAATAGGTACTAACCTCCACTCGTATCAAATTGTTGTCATGCAGCTCGCTCAAGCTGGGTCTTTTGAAGGCTCTCTTGGAGTGCCGGTAATTCTCCATTCGAGGGAGGGCTTCCCTCGTGAGTTGGGCAAGGGACCTCTTCCGGCGCCAGCCCGCGTCATGAAGCCAGGTATCCCCGCCGGAGCCATTGTTGTCCTGACGAATCGGTTTTGTTATGATGCTCGCACCATTCTGAATACCTCCGTTGGTCTTACCAGTCTCTGATTCCACTGTAGATACTGTGAACCTGTGAAGTGGTCAATCACTGAGTAACTGTGTCCTTTACTAACGTTTTTTGTTCGTCCGATTAAAAAAACAAATAATTGATTTCCTACTATACACTCAATATTTTGATTACTTTCGCAGTATTCTTGCTTACCTGCCTTCCTCCATTTTGATTCATATGGCAGGCGAGTCTTGCTCCGCACTCTCCCAGACGAGTCTACGAAAAGTAAAAAGAAATTAAAGTATTTGTCTAGGTGATAAATACAAGCTATTTTTAATTCCTGCGCCTACCGCTGTCAACGATAATTTAGAAGAAACACGCCGCTCCCTCCTCGCTACTGGTCATATTAATTATTCATCAACTATGATGATGTTCAAATTATTAAGAAATCGATCAACTGATTTAAAAATAAATATTTTCCACGGCGCCTATCCTAGCGCCTATAAAAGATTTCAACGCCAAAGCAAAATAAGGCCATATTGTTTGCAGCCGTACAATAGTGTGCTCATTGCATTAGAACTTCAAACTTCCTAAGTTATTTATTCTATTTCTTAAAATTTTTGAGGGTAAGTATTTACAAATGCATTACCATTTTAATTATTAAATCCAGGTATACACTACATACGCGTACAGCTAGACTACAGACGGACTAATAAGATTTTGTTTGAAATTAAATGTGGTCATTGATTATACTTTAATGCAAAAAACGGTTATGGATATAATAATAACGTTCATAAGCGAATGTCAATTGAAATTACAAAAATAATAATAATAATTACAGTAGATATCTTTGTATGTTTTATAGACATGGTGTGCCCGACTTATTTCCAAGAAACAATAACTATTTTTTAACGTTATAAGTACTCAATGACGTAAGTCCATGTGCGATTATGAATACAAACTATCTCACGTGCTTAGTTCTAGCGTATCATGTGCTATTACTGTTACTTTTCAGCCTGTGTGCTATTTCTAGAAATTGAGATCCACGTGTACCCATTTTATAACAGGAATAATCTACCGCTCTTTTACACCTACACTGCCGTGTGGTGACGGCGAATAGAATACATGTGTCACCACCCCAGCCCAACTTTTCCCGTCATGGGGGTCGTAAGAGGCGACCGAGGGAGCTCCCCAGAGAACGGGCAGCAGCGCTCTCTGTGAGTTAAACCACAACACCACTGCGATCGCCAAACCGCCTGCCAAGCGTGGCGATTACTGGCATTTCACCCCAAATGACGGATCCCATTGAGGGAGGCCCTCGTCCAGCAGTGGACGTTATGTGTCTGATGATAATGATGGATGACTGCATCACGGGACCACACCGCGCTTTCGTTCCCCCTTGGGGTTTTTACAAACGGTCATCTGACCCCAAACTAGGATACCCTGTATAAAGCTTGTATTATATACCCTGATATACTGAAATAAATACTTTTAAATACAAAAAAAAAACAACCAAGCGCACATAACAAAAGCTTCAGCTTATCAATAAAGCGGGTATGTCCGTGGTGGGAATCGTCCCGCGACCGTAGTCCAGGACGGGGAGCGAACGACGCACCCCCCAGCTCACGATATCGTGCCAGGGTTACCGCGGCAGCCGCATTAAGAGCGCATGAGTCCCCGCTCGCGCGCCATAGCCCCCACGCCCTTTCAGTCGCCTCTTACGACAGGCAAGAGATAACCTCAGTTATATTCTTATACCCGGAACTGCTGGGCCTCCAGGTCCCTGCCTGGCCAACCTACAACCCCTAGTCCCCTGTAAAGTCACCTCTTATGACATATAGAGGGGCTACGAACTTACTGTGGACCATTACCCTAAATGGCTAGCTAGTGGCATTATGAACTTATTCAATAGGTATTAGTCATACCTACTTGGGTACCTACCATTAAAATGAAATTTAGTTTTTTTTTATATGCCGACTAACTATAACGTGTGTTGATAGCATCAGTTTCCTGCACGTGGTAATGTGATGATCTCGTTTTTTGCCACGCCGAATAGAACCCTATGGCAATCACTTTAACTGTCACTATTAGGGCTCGCGTGACCTTCACATTGCGATGTCACTAGGCTAGTAAAGCGAGGAAGAATACCTATTATTCAACAGCTGATTAAGGAAGTACAGACATTTACCACAAATTTCATATTATAGGATATTGTAGAGATAACAATAAAGTAAGTAAATAATAGTAATTAACCTACCACCTACATTTTACTAAAACTTCTCACTCGATGGATTTTTGAGAACTGATAAATAATTATCGGTAAGTATCTTTTTTCATAGCCTTTTACTTTTTTGTACAGTTACTTTTTAGTGCATTTCAATTTTTTTAATACATACTTCAGTGCCTACATGATAGTGTATCAAATTGTAAACTAAGTGATATGATATCAAATTGTAAATGACAGGATATTAAAAATAATGGAACTGTAAAGATACTTTAAATTATTCATCGATTTCCGCTTTGGCGCACACAAAGGACCTTAAAATTTATATTCAACAAAACATTTATCTCATACAAATTAGGCTAAATGCTGCCAAAAAATAAATGCAGAACCTAACCCACTCGCCCTTGTTACAAAGTGTCCAAGGTCCGCAAATTTGAGGTCACCACAGATTTGATGTTACCTAGGTACACGTGTTCAAAATTCCTTAACAGTGTTAGTTATGTTAAGTAGCTTTGTAACACTGTAGCGGACCGGGCAATGTGCGAAAGCGTCCATTGAATCTGGCGAAAAGCAGAATAAACTGGTTAGAGGCTTGCGTGTCGGCGCGGGGTCGGTGGAGGCGGCGGCGTGCCGTGCCACGGATAGGCTGTTGGTGGTCTACCTCGGCGTGTAGCCAACAGTAGAGTGTGGTACAAGTTCATTGATATTTGGCTACCTTCAGAATACTGAACATTTGAAAACTAAAGAGGCGTATTTGACATAGTTTTATAGCATTACTAGTACACCCAACAGACGTTGACCTGTTTTTTTTTTTGTGGCTCTGCAGGGCCCTGTTGTGCCTAGTATCACTGCGACCATTGCTGATCTATTGTGATCGCCACCTATGACCACTATTGACCTGTCTTAAATGTTAATACTAATTTCGAATAGGTATTTATAAATTAGCAAGCAGTGTGGTGACTGCGAATACATCCGAGCTTTTCTCGTCTTGGGGGTCATAAGAGGCGACCAAGGTAATATGTATAAATATAATAAAATATATATAGGTATAAAATACATAGGTACAGAAAAACATTAAGACAAATTTAAAATTGAATAGCTTAGGTTGTTCAAACTTGATGCTTTAAAGGCGGTCCCAAACTTAAATACGAGTATCAGTAGGTAGTTTACTCCAAATTGCTACAAGATCTCCATTATAAACAAACTATCATCACTGCCAAAACAACATCTATTTATGCGATGGGAAGCGTAGATTGTAACATTATTGTTTCACACGAACGAAAAAATAGATAAGGATAGTTGTAAAAAAAATCTAGCTTCTTAAAGACGAGTGGGTCGTTTAACAGCGTGGGCCGAGGTCAAGTACGGATAAAAGTTTTATGTAAATCTATGCGTGTGTACCTAAAAAAACTTTGGTAGTGGTCGACCGAGAAAGGGGTCTAGTTTTGATGAAACATCCTGTGTCCCTAAAACATCAATAAGGTAGAGTTATTATATTGTTACAAGTGAACAATGAACATGAATGTCTAAGATATCATATGAGATTCAACCATATGGTGGTAGACCAAAGGGCCAAGTCTGCTACACTCTGGTAGTTGCATCGCTCTGACATCGTAGCGGCAAAAGATGTGCATTACTGTTTTACTACGGACGACAGTAAAATAAAAGTAACGAAATCAGTAATGCACTTGGTTTGTCGCTACGGTGCCAGAACGATGCAACTGCCAGAGTGTAGTAGACTTAAACCCCAGGTTCTTGGGCAACTGTACTTGTGACTGTTTGTATTAGTTGGGGCTTTCAATTTTGATTTTACTTCCGGTTCTGACTTGCATCTATTTTAAGAATTATAATTAGCATTTAATTATAGCCATTATGGCCGCTATGGTCTGGTACTTAGAGTTTCAATTGGTGTGGGTTTGATACATAATATTATTTTACTAGCTGATAATAAATACAATTTGGGCCTATCTGTACGCTATACAATACTCATATAGTGAAGGAAAATATCGTCATGAAACCCACATAGCATAAGGTGTGTGAACCCTAGGCTTCCATGTGTGGTGGATTTTGGGTAGTATTTTGTCCACTTTTTTATTTTTCCTAGTGTGCCATTACTATTATTTACCAATGACAATACACTGCCTGCTGCTATTTCAATATCGTGTTTCGGATACTTATTTAACACCTCTCCTTGGAGTACAGGGTTACCTAGTTTAGGCTTCTCATAAATTTTAATTATTCATGATTTGTTATGAAAAAGTAATTTGTTTGTTTGTATCTACAAAAATAATTAGTAACTACTACTAAGTATCACACATATACACGCAAAACACGCAAATATTTAAAAATACAACGCAAAAATTGCTAATAACTTAGTTATACATATACAAATTCAGATAATACGCGTCGTTAAGAAAAGCTACGTGAATA
Source organism: Conopomorpha cramerella (assembly GCA_012932125.1). Classification (NCBI taxonomy): domain Eukaryota; kingdom Metazoa; phylum Arthropoda; class Insecta; order Lepidoptera; family Gracillariidae; genus Conopomorpha; species Conopomorpha cramerella. The sequence continues at coordinate 41,372 of SJJU01003481.1, forward strand.
ATTTCAGGAAACAGCCGTATGTACATGGCACCACCGATTATGGTTTACACATGTATTGTGTTAACTTATACATGACGGTGTAACACATCCAATTTTAAAATAGTAATATTTAAACAATTAGTACCTAAACCAACCACAAAGGTAATGACGAGAGTCATAAACTAATTGACAATGTGAATTGTACACAAAAGGTTTAAATGATCTTACATTTGGAATATTTTAGCATCGAAGCTCATCTAGAAGATAAAATAAATAATGTTACTACCAAGGACGGTTTTATTTGCTTCCTAGGTATGTCTATATCACCAGCTACTGTCTTATTCATCACAAAAGTACGTAAGTGTAAGCACAAAATAATTCTGGGTAAACTATAGTGCGTAGGTTGCTCATAGTTCAAACAAGTGCCTCTGGTCAAGTAGCTTTGAATTAGCTACAAGGTGTGATTATGCGTGTAACACTTTGCTTGGATATTTGAAGTACGTGTAGGTACCTGTGGGTTGTTATCATGTAAACAGCTGAAACCTAGTGTAATTACTCGATATGTGTAATGTTATCACAATGAGGGAAATGTTTGTAAGGAAACCCGTACACCGGGCATAATCAGACAATGAAGAGACTTAGCAGACTGGATGAAAAGTGGATATTTGTTAACAATTAATTAATTTGGTACTTCGGAATAAAATATTGCTTTGGTTAATTACTTTGGTACTTCGGAATAAAATATTGCTTCACATTTTCGTAATTTTAGCGATAACTACTAAGTAGTTACTACTTACCGCATACCGGTTATTCATAATATTTTTAAAGAAAAAAGAACCGACTTCAACCCGTACTAGCCGACCGTCTATTTTTTATAAGTTCCCCTCGATTTATCGGGTCTGCCATCCATCATCATACCCTGTTTTCCTTCTCCTAGGACCACCTTGGAAATATATTATTTCCAACAAAAACAATCACAGATAGGTAGCAGTCGACCGTATTCTAAATGTTTTTTTTGCGAATAAGCAAAAAAAGCATTTAGATATACGGTCGAATTGAGAAAGACACCTTTTTAGAAGTCACTTAAAAAGGCAACACGTTGACTAACTAGTTGACGTATAACAACTTTGACCAGCCTTTTAGACCTTTATCTAGCACCTAGCGCTGATCTAACTCTATGGTTAATATACCATGGTTAATGTTATTCTTACTACATATTGTTTACACTTTTGCGAACTACAGCGTCATACATAACAATAAAATTGTTAATGTCTCTGTTTTACTATCTATTTTATTTTATTCACAACATATCTACACTCACGGCGGTAATGCCCAAAAGCGGGTGGACATAATCTTAGGATCATAAGGACCCTTCGTCTACATGCATATTAAGGAGTTAAGAATAACAATATTGGTCTTAAGTAACAAGTTGCTATTTATGCAATCATCAAGTCATAACCCGAGTTTGAATTAACCTAAATCACCGGGGGTCTCCACAGTAATTTTATTGTAATTTAGATTCTCAACGTAGTGTGTCCGCGAAATTGTGAAAGACACAAGTTTATTGTAGGTATGATAATGTACTATTTACTTTACCTATACACAATTTACTTAACTAAAGTAAATAAGTACATGCACTTAAATGCATAAAAAAAACTTAGTTAAAAGTGTTCTAAGAAGAAAACAAACATTGTTCTAAAGCGGTTTGATATAACACTAGAGTATTAATTGTTCTCGGTACACCGTTCTAACATCTTTGATGACATAAAACAATGAGAGGTCTGTCAATTATTTATATTCTCTTCTCAAAGTAAGTAACTTGAGTAGATTACACCTCTAAATGAAGTTGGAATATTCCAGACATACTTAATAA